>VYZT01022265.1:352302-370848 GCA_013400735.1 Pomatostomus ruficeps
CTCCCCGGCCCCGCGGGGGGTGCGCGCTCCCCCCGGGGCAGGATGGTAGCGCCCGCCCCCTCAGCCCGGAGGAACCCGCCCGCTTCAATGGAGGGTCCGGCGCGGCACCTCCNCCCCCCCCCCCCCCCGCAATGGACGGGTCCAGTCGGCCACCCCGGGGCCGCACAATGGCCGGAGAAAAGTCCCGGCTTGTCCCTACCTTTGCTCGGCTTCCTCCTCTTCCCGGGGCCTCCCTCCCTCCCTCCGCCGCCTTCCCCAGCGGCGCGTCCCTGCTCACTGCCCCGGGACCGGCGGCCTCCGACCAGGAAGTGCCCCGATGTGACACCGCCGCTATGGAAACCTCCCCGCCCCCGCCCCTCCCACAGGGCTGACCCGCCGCCGCCGCCATCTTGGGCTCGGGACGACGCGGCTGCCCGAGGCCGCGAGCTTCTGTGGGGAAAAAGGGTGGAAAAGCACCAAAACGGGCTTCGTGCCGCTCAGAAACTCCTTGGCTGTGCTGCATGAGCTACCAAGGCCCTCAGTACGGGCACCTCTTCTCCCGTGTCCAGTTCTCCTCGGTATGGCACCAAAAACAGCAGGCTAAATCAAGCTCCCAAACTTTTACAGTATTGGGGAGTGGGCACTACTTTATTCCCAGCTGGGGTGCATAGCAGATAGCTCCAGATAACCCATGCAATTCCATTTCCAAGACTTTTCACTCACACATTTTCAGCAACCAAATTAGTGTTCATTGGTTCTAAATTGCATAATCCTTCTCATTAATTACTATTCTATTAGTTACTGGTTTCTCACTTCTAGTGCTAATTAGTCCACAATTTTCAGCCGTTTATCAGTTTTCCCCTGATAAAGTCTACAGTATTCAACTTACAATGTCTTTGTTAGACTCTTCTGGTTATTCTTGGAGTGCCATAAATTTTGGATCCTTGGTGTCCTGCTTTCCTTTCTCATTGAAGCTTATCAGGGTTAGTTTTGGTGATCTAACAAGTCTGTCAAAAGAAACTTAACGGCGTATTGGCTGAAGTGGAAAATTACACTGCTTAAGACTAATACACTGCTTTTGATTAATTAACACAACTACTTAGAAAAAAATTAATTAGGAAAGTGATACAATTTCCAACAATTCCTCCCATTTGGAAGTGATTTTAATTATTTTTTTAAAGACTATTTCCACTTAAATCGTTGAGTATTTAGCAAGATTTATCACAGCTGACAGTGTGGCTCTGGACAGTAATGAAGCCAAGCAACTGGGATCCCTGTCCTGGGATACGAGTATTGCCCAGAGGATCAGGAAAAGACCAGGAACTCTTGGGCTCTGGAGGCAACTCTTGCCAAGTGTGAGGGAAGGATACCTTTGCAAGGAAGACTTTTCAGTGCACCAAGACAAGTGTCAGAACACTGTGGAGGAAGGTACCCGGTGCCTGAGAGAATTAGCTGTGCTGGAGATAATGGTTTCAGATAACAAGTGATTCCCTAATAATCCAGACAGCGTCCAGTGTACACAAAACATGTGGTCATGTGCCAAGTCATTGCGAGTGTTGGCATGGAAGGAGGGAGAAGAAAAGTGGGCATTCTGGTTTGGCAGATTCCAGACATATGTAGAAACTATCGCCACCCCTTTATGGGCCTACATCTCATTCATGGAAAGGCTGATGGAGGATTTCTGGAATTTAAAAGAGGAAATTAAAGAGGGCCACCAGAAACTTTTAGAGGAGCTTAAAGAAGAAATTTTCCATGCCCTACCAATACAGACCAGAGTCTCTGCTATTAGGAGCAGGCATCCCCCTGCTCGAGTGAGAGGGGACACTCCACAAGGTAGCCTGTGGTTTTACCTGCATGGAGAAGACGTGAGGAGGTGGCAGCTCTAGCAGCACAGGTATGTGAGCTGTGAGGAGGAATGACTACCACAGGAAGCTCTTAGAGGATAAATGCCAATCCAGTTTCCCGTGGGCAAGCCCCTAGGCACAACAGAAGGGATGATGTTATGTCCAAACCTCTCCAGGCCAGGAGGGTCAGGGATCACTCATGTAGCCAGCAGATCACATACAGTCCTCACTCCTCGATGTACGATGTGTAGCTGTTGTTGAAGATCAGGAACATGGAAAACAAGCAGGGGTTAGAAATGGTGTTGAATAGAACATAGCTTCATGTCACAGAATGGAAGTGGAGAACCTCTCCTTTTCCTGCTGGAGTAGGGGACATCCCAGTCCTGGATGAGGACAGGATGATGAGTCCCAAACTCCCTCTGTGCTCCCCAAGGCAAGGGACACTGCCCAAATGCTTCCCAACAGCACAGCTCCCAGCCAGGCCCTTTCCCTATGCTCCAAATTCCCTCTGTGCCCAAGTCAAGGGAAGTAAAGGAAAACATTTATTTGCTCCTTCTTTCTGCAAGAAAAATTATTTTTGGAGTCTTTGGGACAACGCAGCAGGAGAACCTCATAACTTGAACATGAAGGAGCTGGGCACAGCTCCAGAGCTACACCTGCAGCCAAGTGAGAGGAGGAGAGTCCCTGGTGTCTGTGGGGAACAGAGAGCTCTGAGGGGTACCAGGAGCTCTGAGGTGCCATCCCACAAGCTGGATAAGGCACCCACTCAGTGCCACGTGCCTCTGAGTAACAACTCCAGGCCCTGGAGCTGTACAAAAGGTGCAGAACAAGGGATCAACATTACAACCAGGAGTAAATTTGCAATATGAGTAATAAATTCGTCTCACTTTCATTTATTAAACACAGATCAGATAGAACTCAGCACAATTTATAGCAAATCCAGAGTGATTAAATCCTTTATCAATCTCTTCAGGAAGACCACATGCCTTTATTTTAATAGACCAGAGCAGCTCTGCCCCTTCTTTATTCCCAGAACAGCTACTCCAAAACGTCAATAGTTTATAAGCTTAAATGCACTCAGCTGCTATACCACGTGCTGGGTTTGCTTTTGTTTCTTTTTCCCAAATTAAAGTGGTGGGTTTCAGGTGTTACTTCCAGCCCATCCCTAGCCTGATCGTGTCATTGCCGTTTCCATCAGCATCGGCCCACACGGGGACACTGCATTACATAGGAAGGGCTGTGTTGACAGCAGGAGTCGGGTGGGACTTGGAGCAGGAGGGTTTACTCATTGCCTCACCGTTTCTGGCTGCCTAAAGGACTGTTTTCCTTTCGGTTGGGATTGTTCACTTGCCCTCAGCCAGTTCCATTGTCCACAGGCTCTGTTAGTTTGTTGAGGTTCAGGTTTCACCCATTCAGGCCTCTCTTCCTGCTTTTGGTGGCTCCTGCCATGGGAATCAGATCTGAATGTGTGCAGTGCTTGCTGCCTGATGAAAGGGGCTATTTTTGTCCCCTGTGTCTGTCAAGACAGATTCTCTTAATTCTCCTTCCTTTTTCCCCCAATTTTCTGTCTCCTCTAGAATTTTCTTGCCTTTTCCCATTCACCTCCTTCTGTCTTACTCTGTTACTTCAATATTCTCTCATTTCTTTCTCTCTGTCTCTCCTTTTTTATGTTTATTTAGCTTTCCATATTTTTTATCTATGAAAATTACACACAGAACAACATTTAATACACTTAAACAGTACAAACCCCCTTTATTTAAAGGTCTCCTTAATACCATGGTGGTATTTCAGTGAGCTGAAAAACATCACAACCCCAAAAATGTGTCACTTACCTGTATATTCCATGTTATAGAACTTCCCAGAGATCCTTTTCTACGTTTAGTATATAGACAGTGCACGACTGGCTGTGCACAGCAAATGCAAACCCCAGAAAGCCTGGCTGAACAAGACACGTATGGCTGTAGCTAAACTGAAGCACAGGATGAGCTTTAAAACATGAATTAGGATATTTTCCTGCATCTGAGTTTCAGATTCTTGTTAACAGGATTTCATCCTGCTCCCACAGCAGAAGGCAAAGGGATTTGGTGAAAGAGAGGGAAAAACTATAATCAAATCATACAGCTTTCAAATTAAGGAAAAGAACATAAAGCAGAGGAAGAAAAGGAAGAGAGAAGACAGAATATTAGGTCTTATTGGCAATGACGCACAACAAAACAAAACATCAGCTTCATCTTTTGTGTGACTTATTGTGATTTTCCAGGAGAGTAGCAAAAATACACGTTTTTGTAAAGTGCAGATCTGATACAGGGTTACAGTAAGACAAGGAACCAGGAATCTCGTGACAGTATTTATAGAGTCAGCGTTCAGAGCACAGTCACTATTAAAGTGTATTATCACTCACTTGTAACCGTCAGAATGTCAAAAGTAACTCAAAGTTAACAGAAATAGAATCATTTCTTAGACACCAACAAATCAAAAAGCCTCAAAGGGAATAATTTTCATGAAGTTACAAGCAAATGAAAATGGGAGCCTGTAATAAAATGTGTCGGTACTCTGTGTTGTGATAGCGTATCCTGCAAAAGGTGTAATTACTTATCTAATGTAGTGCAAAAGTTAAATCTTTATGACCTTTCCCATTTGCTGCTGAAACCAGTAGAAAGAGAAGTGTGAATGACTGATGGAGCAGAGATATATTCAGTTTGTTCAGGTAAAGCTCCTTGTGAAAGATGAAAATAATTTTTTTCCAGCAGTGTGATATTTAGAGTCTTTTCCCAGCTCCGCTTCATGTGGAATTTATGTAGCACAACGTGAAGTGGGGGATGCAAGTTGGGCTTTGTGTTTAAGCACGTTCTGCCCCCTGTGCCTTGAGCCATCTGTGTTCGGTCAGCCTCCTGTTGGGGGTAAAGCAGCACGAAGGTTTCCTACGAAGCCTTAACTGCAGCAATAGCTTGCCAGGGAAGTGGAAGTCCTACCGTAGTTATCTTTTCCCTAAGCAAGCCCATATGGCAACCGTAGAGTGAAACAAGCCAACGAGAGGCTGGCCAGGCTCGCCCAAGCTGTTTCACACCCGTAAGGAATGAAGTTCGTTTCCCAGGGAAGGGTGATTGCGGAGTTTCCCCGGGTCAGGCTGCCCAAACACAGGGACATGAGGTTACTCACATTCCTGGCAATGCAGAAGGTGTGCTCACAGGCCCTGCTGAGGCTGGTGGTTACACCAGGTACCCCAATTCATCCTGCAGGGAAGCCAAGGTCCCTGCAGATAGTCACCATGGCTAATACAGGCACCCCTCACCTTTAGCAAACAAAGCCACCTTGAGGCTGTAAAGCAGGACGAAGCTTCCCAAACTTTGGCAAATAGGTTTAAATTGTAAACATGCTTTATCCTTTTTATGCAAGAAAGAGCTTTCTGAAAGGTGAGACACCAATTACCAAGTAACAGGCTGTTTTCCTCGAAGTTTCCTTACAATCCAGTGATTTACTATCACATCTGGAGGTATTTCTCCTTCCATAACCTCAAGATAATAAGCAGGATTCAATCTGACCACACTTCAGATCGATCAACATCATGAACGGTGGATTTTATTAAATACTGGGTTGAGGGGAAAGTGAATTTGTGCAAGGACACACATACCTTGAGATATATGAGCCAATCGGCTTAAAATGTTGTTTTGCCCTGACCTGACAAGACTTGCTGTCTGGCAACGCATAATCTCTTTTAATGTACTCCCAGGAAGGTGATGGCTGTTTGAAAACCCTTCTGAACTGCAGTTTATCTCAATGGCTGACACCTGAATAGAAAACACAGCTCTGTGAAAAGCCCTGGGACAAGCAGGTATTAATAGGAGTCCATGTTGATTCAGGAGGCAAATGGATAAGGAAAGACTCTGAATCAACTTGTTATAGGTTTTGTGCAGAAGTTTAAAAAATTGTGTTCTGGGGATTTTGAAGCGGACACTGTCAATGGAGACACCTATTTCACTGAATAAAGCCACGAGGCTTTGTCCTGCAAATCAGGATGTTTTCCTAACAGCGTGCTGCTCTTACTCATCTCCGTCAGAGTGATTTCAAGTTGTGCATTTAAGACTCAAGTAAGCTCCTTTGCAAACACTCTTGAGAATAGGATCAAAATGGGAAGAGATTACATGTAATCTAATTATGTTAGGTTCCATTTGAAATCCTTCAGTGTAAAAATTAAAAGAATACGACACAGCTTTGCAATATGCTGTAGTTCACATGGAGGTGACATGAGCGTGTGGAACTGAGGCAACATGTGAGAAAATATCATGTGTTGGGTATACAGCAGTGTTTGCTTTAAATAATCTAAACCTCGGGACTAGAATGGTTTGGTGAACTAAAAATAAATTCTAAGAACTTCATGCCCTCTGTCATTAATGTGACACTGGCCTTTGCCTTTTATTGTCTGGCCACAGCTTATATGAAAAAGCTGGTGATCAAGAGATCTGTATAAAAAACCACCAAGCATGACACTGGTCAGCAAGATTGTGCCTGGAGCAGCACTGACCCTGAGGACTGGCATCTGGTCATGGGACAGACAGCGAATTCCTGTTGCTGAGTGCTCTGTACATTCACACCACAACATTCACCTTCTGGTACGGGCTATAGGAACATTCGGTACAGGCTATAGGAACACTCATGGTCACTAGGGATTATTTTGAGTAATTCTTAATTTTCAGAGTCTTTCAAAATCACACAAGTGAATTAAATTAACAGCTGTAGGATAAGAAGCAGCCATCCACTGAAATTGCACCACCTTGTGATCCACACTGAATCACGCCTCAAATTATGCATTGAAAGTCTGATACTCACAAGTGCTCCAAATGTGCTTGGAGGGAGGACCTAGAAACCCTGAGGTCTCGCTCCCCTCATGCACTGAATGTTGCAGGTGGTCTGAGGGGAGGCTCAGGTGTGGTACTTCCCCTCTATCACCACTAATGCTCCCAATCCATGTGTAATCAAATTCTGAGCTGCAACATGTTTAGTTTGTCAGTTAGGTTTTGGGATGGAGGCTGTCCTTCCTAGCCTTGGGTCTAGAGCACCGCTCAACTTCATGAACTGTTCTGTGAGATGCCCCAAAAGTAGGATTGTAGAAAGTTCTTCAAAATGTTTTGTCCAAGTTACTGAGTTATGTCAAAACTGGATTCAGAAAACAGGTTCCTTTCTTCTTTTGAGTTCAATCTATGAGCTTAAGAAGTTTCTACAAAAACCCCCTAAAAAGGAGAAGGTCAAATTTCTCTTCAGATTTTCCTCTGATTTTACAAAATGGATCAAGCTGGAAAATTCAGACCTGTGTTTTGCCCTCCACCACAGGACTCACGTTCTAATTCAATGTAAGTCTACAGATCATTTGCCAAGGCTATTTCTAGTCCAATTCCAGACATTTGAGCACATCTGGATCTCATGTTGTACTCTGGGTCTGTCTGATCACGGAACAGCAGTGGGGGAATCCTCGTGTTATGTGCTCTACAACCAAAAGAAACAAATACAGTTAAAACAATGAAATAAGTTCTGTACCAGTTGCTGGCCAGATGGTATTGTGAATTGTTATAATTCTTCAGCAAAACAGAGGAAGGAAGTGTTTTAAAGCAAGATTATATTATTTTCCTTAAGTTCTTATTATGAAATCTTCCTGAAGTGAACTTTCAAACCTTGAAAACCCTTCCAGAGGGAATGACTGGAACAGGGCAAACTGGAGACTTGCTGGGGAGTAGTTAAATATGAGGGAAAAGAACAGTATGCCAGTGAAATAAAGGAAGAATTCATTACCAAGCTTTCAGTTTGGGAAGAAAAGTGAAGAAAAATACAAGTAACAGGGAAAAAAAAAAAAGAAGAGAAAAAAAAGTTGTACATAAAAATACATGATATTTCTGTCTTCTTAATAATTCTAGATTGGAAAGCACCCAGGGTCTCCTCTCCCACTGGAGGGAAATAAGCCTGAAAGCTGAGAAAGCAGATAAGGCCAGCAGTGACATATTCACTATATAGGGAGGCTGCAAGATTTAGCAAATTACTGCCAGTAAAGTGCCTTGAGATCCTTAAGAAAAAATGCTGAGAAAAATGCATTTTATTCTTGCTGTCATTTAAGAAACAAAATGCATTTGAAAACCGTGAGAAAAAATCATTCTTAAATGAAAACGACCCCTGACCAGTAAGTTCACTCTAGTCAAATAAAACACATCCTGTTTTTGTAACTTTTTTATACACAGCAGATCCTAGTCTGTATAGATTCTTTCCAGCCAAGGATTTGACCCATACTTGAATGTTTATTATAAGCAGGGGAGGAGGTAATGGAAAATACATGCTGCTGCTGCTGCTTCAGTTAAGATAAAGGGTGAAATCTGAATTTGGGTAAATGCAGAAAGTGGAGTAAGTTCATTGTTCTGTCCCTCAACTAAAATGAGTTGGTACAAAGACTTTAGAAATCCTCTGGCAGGGCAAACATAGCTACAGTATCAGTTAATTAAATGGCACAAAATGCGTCACCTAAAATATGTCCTGGACTTTCCATACAGTCAGGAAAACCTTTCACACAAGCTGCATCAGCCTTTTCTTGATAATTTTGTTCTGAAACATCTGCATTAAGATAGAAAAGCACAGTTATGTTGTGTCCTGCATCAGTCACTCCCAGGTCTTTTCCATGGGAGAAAGGAATCGTTGGTCACTCTCCCAAACTCTTATTGTCCATAAAGAAATCTTTTTTTCTTCTTGTCTAGACTTTGTGGGAGAGCTGGGAAAAGCCTGCTATGTGCAGAGGCTCCAGGCAAGCCCTAGGTAAACGGGCTCACAGGTGTAATGTAAGCACTGGTTTTGAGAGTGCTTATCCAGAGTTCTGAACGCTGCTCTACAGCCTGTTTCCTGCAGACAGTCAGCTGAGAGGATCCCTGAATCTGGTGCCCCCTTTGGGTGGGATGGATCTCAGTTAACCTTAGGTTAAGGTCCTTATGTCCACAGTGCATGTGCCTGTGTGTAAACCAGACGGCAGGGCTCCCGTTCTGGGGGCTGCAGGGCGCTCAGAGGGCTTGAGGGACTGAGGCAGCTCATTACACAACATTTACAGGGGACTGGATTTATGCCACCCTAAGCCCCACTGTCCAGACTTTCATTGATTACGCTGGAAAATTGCTCCATAAGCACTTGCTCAGATGTGCTCACCAGCGAGGGAGCCTGGAGCCCTCTCAAGCTCACCAGCCCCGGTGCGTCCTGGCCACGCCGGAGCTTCCACAGCCACCTCACAGGTCAGCACCTACGTGCAGACATCTAAATTTAGGTGTCTTAATCTGCATGCTGAGTCTAACCTGTACATTAGGTAAATGAATCTGAGTCCAGACAACTTGGTAGAAACACAGGTTTAAAATCCAGATTTGAATGACTTTGATGAAGTAAATGGAGAGAAGTAAAGCGTTTGGAAAATATAATCTGAAGTGCACTGAGAACTGAATATAAACCAGTACAAGAACCAAACAGGAATCTGCTCTGTGTGCTATCTAGTCTTTAAATATACACTTATCTCCTACTCAGCTGTTCAGGTGCCAGAACAGGATCTGCATTTGTAGAAAAAGATCAGGCTCATTAGTCCTTTCCATGATTATAAGGTCATTATCTATTTTTGGGTAGAAGAAACACACTTTGTCATTGTTCATCCATACTGATTTCCATTTACATTAAAGATTCCTAAAGAATCTTAAAACTGAAAGATTCTTGGTATTTCTGTTGCAAATAAGAATCAAGCATTTATAGGTTTTAGTGTTTTCAGGTGGTGGCATTGTGTGTCCATGTGTCAAACACTTGGCATTTATACAGAGCACAAAACATCAGACAATCTATTTTTGCCAGGGATGGTCCATCTAACTCAATGTTTTCAATGCTTATTAAAGCACTCTCATGCAATGACAATGAGTGTCAGACAAATACCCTGCAATCAGGCAGCACTCCAAATCTGCTCCTGTGTTCACACTGGACATTGCTGGCAATTATCTCTTCCCAATCATATTATCATAGAGAACATAACTGGAAGGGACACTGAGATGGGCTCATCCACTGCATTCTCCTATCCCCACCTGGCTCAGCTACACCCGAAGTTTTTTAACTAAGTACACTTTTAAAAAATGTATTCAAATAATCTTGTTCTTTATGTTTTTTGTTGCAGGATTTGACATTGTTTGATTGCCTTTTGGGGGATGGGAATTGGACCAAAGAAATAGGTCCAAAAAACCTTCACATTTTTGGGTTTATTTGTAATCTTGGACAGAAGGCAGCTACAAATTACCTGCACATACAAAGAAAGGAGACTGGCTTTTTTGTTCCAGCTGTCATGTTTGGACATAACTGGAATGGCAACTTGAGGATATGGAGAGGAGAATTACTCTTCATCTAAAGCCTGCCACTTCTTACAAAGAGTAATAAAGTCTCCTAATGATAATAACAGGTGTCCAAAAGCCAGAAACTATTTCTGAGTAATATCAAGTCGTGCAGGTCTAATAACAGGAACCAAATTACCCTCTTGGATGCACGTTAGTCTTTTCTTACAAATGAGTGAAAGCTGTAGGTGTGCGGCTGAGCAGGATGTCGTTCAGAGCCTGCAACATTCCTCATTACTGAACCCCTTCCCGTGATGAATCAGTGTGAAGCTATAAAAAGAAAATGGGGATTCCTCGAGATAAATTCTAATCCCTGCTCGAGCAGATGGAAGGAAACTGAGAGAGAGCTCAGTGCGTTACAGGAGAACTCCCTTAGCACAGGTCAGATCCTGAGGTGGCCTAGAGCTGAGGGAGTGAAGAAACAAGGGGGCATCAAAATATCTCAGCAATGACACTGTGAGCAGCCAGACCTCATTCAAAACCAGCATTAGATTTGCTCCAGTTTAGCATATGGATACCCATCTTTGGTTCCTAAACTGGAGATCTGGGGCAATATTTTCAACATAATGTTGCAAATGTCCCTCTGTGTACTCTGGGTGTTTCTCTCCTTAAATCTGCTTTAAAAGGAAGTTCAGGAAAAGAAATTAACTATAGATGCTCTGGCTCACACCTATACAGAGAGCAGTCCCCATTTCTTGGGGAACCAGGTCTCAGATGGGGAAGAAGCAAGCCATGAGAGCAGCTGCCAGGGCAGGAGTGACAGCCACCCCCAGAGCCACTCTGCAGGGCTGGCTCAACATTCACCCATGTTCATTGGTTGGTTGTTCCAGCCCAAAATCTCTCACATCAGCTTCATTCCACTCCTGGGACTGTTACTCCAACAATCCTCTTTTCCGTGTCTCTTCTCCTTTTTCTTTCAGTTTGTATTCTCAAACTGACTCTTCCATCACCAAGGTACTACATAACCTATGTGCTTGCTCTCAAATTACAACCTGCACTTTACAAACACATTCAGCTGCTTTTCTCCAGCTCTGAGCTTTTTTTTGGAGCAGGGAGTACAGTGTCTTCTGGGGAGAGCCTCCTACTTTCTCAGCCTTTGGCACTGGTGTAATAAACACGATTTAACTTCCTAGTGTCCCTGTAATTTCACTTCTATAGATTGGTCCAGATCTAGACAACTAATTAGTGCTAATGTGCACTGAACAAAAGTACTTGGTCTTCCAGTATCAAAAAGCTGTGCAATTATGTGCCTCTGTAATTTTGGGAGCACTGGGGATCCAGGGTGCTGTCTGAATTCCTTTTTGTACTGCTGTGGCTCTGAGACTGCACAGATGGTATTGTCATAGAATCACAGAATCAGTTGGTTGAAAAGGACTTTAAAGATCATCTAGTTCCAATCCAGTTTGGATGGCACTGCATATCCCAAAGCTGAAAGCAGGTCTTCATGAACTGTCATGAGCTGCCACTAGTGTCAGTGCTTGAGAATTGCTGTGCCAGGTCCAGCAAACCAGCAGATGGAAACCTGGTGACAGTGAAATCCTTAAGAATCCAGCCACCAGCTTCAAGCAGGTGGGATTCAGCTGGCTTGCAAAGTCAGAAACTCTTCCATCCTCAGCAATTCAAATGAAACATTGTGCCACTGTCAACAAATCTGTATGTTCATGAAAAACATGAAGAACTTGAAAAACTTCACAGCCACAATGAATTCGTATAATCATATTTCATTTGTCTCAGATGCCCAAATACATGCTGTTCATCTCCCTGAAGGTTTCCTGCTGGGAACAGTAGCGTCAGCTGAGGCACCCAGGTTCCTAGAGCTAAACATGCCAAGCACAAAAGGTACTCCTGAAACAAGGAGAAATATTAATAAAAAAAATCATAGAATCATAAAATATCCTGAGTTAGAAGGGACCCACAAGGATCACTGAAGTCCAAATTTAAATAAATTTACTACTTAGGAATGGTCTTCCTTTGCTTCCTCCAGAACTATGCATATAAACACTGATGAAGGAGAAATGCAGGTGGCCATGTTTAAAAATAAGTGATAAATTAAACTACATTATTTCAAAGAGACCTAGCCAAACCCTCGTATTTTGCATACTTTACAGATCTAATTGAACGAATCATGTACCCAGATTTAAGTAAATTAATGTCAGTGGGATTAAGCAGGATGTAAATCGAGGAAGCATTTGATTTCCTTGCCTCTGATGAAAAGAGAGGGAGGAATCAGCATGCACATCTCTTCCTGCCGTCTTGTGAAGCCCAAGCCCAAATTTCTCATACAAGTGGAATGGAAAAGTGAAAATAAAAACAAAGATAAAGTAGTCAGTCAGCTGTTTAAAATAAATGAAACTCTAAAAATTCACTAGTGGGATTAGTTCGTTAAAATGTTCCTTGATAATTGATAAGTCCGTTGCCATATTAAGAATCTTTGCAGTACTAATTAGTTCAGCTCTCAATAAAACAGATGGATAATGATGAAAATCTCCAGTTCACTGTAGTGTTGCTGTTGTGCAGGAGGCTGTTCATAAAAACAACGGCATAATTTTAAATGTAGGAGTTTAACATGATCATGAAGGTTATTTTAGCCTGGTTTCCTGTGGAAATATTATCAGACTGTCTGTCTCCTGCTACATTTAACAGCAGGCTGGGGTTCTCAGTGATCTTAAGTATCCACCTCTCCTAAGAACACCCATGGCCAGCCAGAGACTGCAAATTACCCAAATTATCACCTCAAATTAGAGAAGAGACACAGAGTTCACTCGGCACTGCTGTGTTTGAGCTGCCAAAAGCCTGCACTCTTCCCACTGCAGCACATCTGCTCAGGGAATGGTCGAGAGGACTGAAGGAATGGGGGGGAAGTGGGAGGGCAGGTGACAGAGTGGTAGGGATGGAGCACCTGGGGTTCTCTCTTCAACTACAGGACTAAGAAACTGTTTACAGCTCATTTTAATTCTGTCATGCACTGTCACAGTAACCTGAAGTTCCCCAGGTATGTAAATCCTGTCTCTCAGTGTGTCTGTGTGGCACAAACACAAACACTCTGTGTCTCAGCTCCCTTCCACATCCTGCAGCTCCTGGCTGGGTGCCTGTATTGATTGGCACACGCGTGCCCATGGATGGTCAGGAGGTCACACCAGAGAGAGCATTGCTGAGCCTGTGCTGCAGCCTTTTCCTCGGAGCAGGCATTCATTTCTGTCTTTTTGTTCTCCTCAGCAATATTTTTCTTGCACCTTTTAACATCTCTTCCAATCTGCTTGACAGATCCAGGGGACTGGCAGACCTAATTTCCTGAAGCTTTTTCTTTTTCCTTCAAAACTAAAAGAATTCTTTATTATAAAAATGCCCCTTTTAATTTGTGGGTTAGTATTTCCTAAACACAGAATCATTTTCTTTGCTCATTATGTATTACTGTTTCCTCTGCTTAGAAACAGGAACCACGAGCACTTTGACACAGAGAGTTACAGGATGTTTCTCCACAATACCAGACAGCTGTGTTGGATCAGGCCATCGCCCCTTCCTCTGTGCCAACACACTGCGAATTTAACATGTGTGGCCTTGATAAGACGAAAGTGTGCAGTGAGAGCACCGGGGCCAGCTGGATAGTCTGAGCCCAACCTGCTGCCCGGCATTTCCTTCCACAGAGAAAATGGACACAAGCAGTTGGCAGCTTTCCTGGTGACTCCTTGTTCTGCCTCCTGGCTGCCAGGTCTGACACAGCACAGGGGAGATAAGATGTAAGATAAGGTAAAATGCACACCATTAAGATATGTAAGGCACCACCAACCCCGTGATGAGCAGCGTTCTGTGTGAAGCCCCTTGAAAGAAGTGTTGCAAGGACACATAAAAACCTCCTCCTCCTGCCCCAGTCTGGTGTGGACATTACTGGCTTCAGCTCCTCTAATTTTTTCTGGGACTTTGTAAACTTTTCTACCCAAGGTGGATGTTATCTCTGTTATCCCTGTGCACCTTCTGATGTTGGTGGTGCCAAGGAACAACTATTAGGATTCTGTCATCCTCATGCCCATTGGTAAGATTCTAGTATTCTTACTGGATAAAAATCCAATTTATTTGAAAAATTAATATTTTCTCTGGTTCTAATATGGTTGTAATGAGATTAAAAGGATTGAAAGAAAATTAAACGAGCTGAAAATTGGCCAAGAGGCAGGAAACAGGTGAACCAGAAGAGTCCAGAAAATTCAGCGTATTTTGTTACAGTAAAGTAGTAACTGGCAGAGGCAGGGACAAGCTGGGTAGAGGGTGCGATTTTGAGGTGAGAATTGCCATTTGCAGAAGGGGCTTGGAGCAAAGCTAGGCCACAATAGTGGCTGTTCCCAAGTATGGACAACTTTAAGCAAACTTTTGCTCTTGCTCCCAAACAGTAGCTACAAGTTACCTCACCATTCACAGCAATGATTTTGTCTGTGACCACAGCAGAGAGACATATCCGGAAGTGAATCCTAAGATACAGTTAGAGAATCATCAGGCTGAGGGAATTCTGGTACTCCCTTCTTCCAGTGAGGTCCCTGGGCTGAGGTCAGTATTTGTACCTTTCATATGGGTGAGGGGAAAGTTCACATCCCCTGCAAGAGGCATCAGACCAGTTTGCCTTGCTTCCCTACTGGGATGATCTGGGCTGGGACAGAGCTGGTTTTCTTCACAGTACCCTCTATGGGGCTGGTTTGGATTTGTGTTGGAATCAGTGTTGATAAATCAGGGATGTTTTTGTTATTGCTGGGCAAGGCTTACACACGGTCAAGGCCTTCATGAGGCTATGGGTGCACAAGGAGTTGGGAGGGGACACAGCCAGGACAGCTGACCCCAACTGACCCCAGAGATGCCCCAGACCATATGGGGTCATGACTGGCATGTAAAACTGGGGGAAGGAAGGGGGGGATGTTTTGAGTGATGACGTTTGTCTTCCCAAGTCACTGTTACATTTGACAGAGCCCTGCTGTCCTGGGCATGGCTGAACACCCGACTACCCATGGGAAGTGGGGAATGAATTCCTTGTTTGGCTTTGCCTGTGTGCACCATTTTTGCTTTACCAACTGAATTGTCTTTATGCCAATCCATGGCTTTGCTCAGTTTTACTCTTCTGACTCTCTCCCTGCTCCTGTTGGAGGAAGTGACTGAGCTGGGCCAAGTTGCCAGCTGGGGTAAAACCCGACACTGGTGCAATGAATGGAGAGCAGGAGGAGCCTGGAGAGGCACCGGGACCAGCCCTACAGGGAGAGAATGTCTCTATTGATCGTGTAGGGAGCCTTGCAGGATTAAGTATCTAAATTGGAAACCTAAGGTTAGATCCTCTGAGTGCAGGAGTGAATATCACCTTTTTTCCAAGCCTGTTATAGCCTCACATATTTTATAATTCTGTTCATTGTTCACATCTTAAGAATCTCACATACAAAAAAATCTACTGCTAACGCCCAGGAAATATAAATCACTTTAAAAGTGAGGACAATATAGGACAAAAGATGAATGTGGGGAGGATAAGAGAAAGACAGCAAATGAAGAGGAGCAGGAATGGGTGAGAAAAGGGCTTTGGTCGATCACCTAGTTCGCAAGCAGAACGGAAAATAAGCAGCGCCCATTACACAGAGCAGTGCTGCCACACCGTGTCTGGGAAACAGCTCTGAGCAGTAACTGCAAAACATTGCAGCAGAAGAGACCCTGGGAGCTTTATGTTTCATGTCAAGAGCAAACAGGACACTGGATTGTTTGCTGAAGGAATGTAAAGGCAGGAGGCAGCAGTACTGCCAGGTAAGGACCTCATCTGGGCCTGACTGGCAGGTGATTAGCCTGGTTCACAGGCTCCTGCAAATTCCCAATAGCAGTCGTGGAATTAAAACTGGATTCAAATCCTTTCTTTTAGCAGAATAATCAGTATTTTAAAAAATATATAACTTTCTCTTAAAGTACATGCTAAAATTTCTGATAGTCTCCTATACATTAGTCCTGTAACTGATTTTTAATTACTACTTCAAGTAATTAGAGCTTCTATGAAGAGAAGGCTGGTATATAACATAGCTTTGACTTTTCAAAGAAAAAAACCCAGGGCTAGGACTCAAAGGAGGTTTGGTAGCAAAGTCATGGGAATTCCAGGTGTGGACAGAGTAAAGAGGCTTCATGTCCTTAGAAAATCCCAGCACAATTAAGTATTGTCCTGAAGTTTCTGTGCTATTTCTATCCTAATAGCAATACAGAAAACATAAATTGTCTAAAGACACAGAAAAAATGTTACACAGACAGCACCCATCCTGTGGTGCTGGGACTCAGCTCAGAATCCTGGCTAAATGGGAACAAAAATGCAAAATCTTTTTTCGTCTTTTCTTTAGTCAGTCCTGGAGGGTTCCACATCAGAGAAATCATGATGCACTAGTCTATCTCTTTGCTAACAAAATTTACAAAGCAGGGAAATAAATTATTTTCCTTGGCCTGGGTGCAAGAACAGGACCCTGCTCTCCCTGTTATCCTGGAACGACTACACACCTGACCAGAATTAAGCAGTCTTCGAGTTCTAAAGGTGCCAAACCCCTCTGGCTCCCAGTGGGATTTGAATGCATTCAGCAGTGTTGAAAATCAGGTCACAAGATCCTCTGGGAATGCCAACATTTGACAAGAGATAATTTGCATAAAACTGCTAAGGATATGTCTGGCTCACGTTCCATAAAATAGCCCCAAGTTTCCATCATAGCATTTCAATTAATAGGTAGAAATGTCTTTATGGATATATTTACTAATTTACATATGTGGATGTGTTTTCCATTTCAGCTGCATCCCAACAAGGCCTGCCTTTGCCCTGGGTTGACCTGCTATTTATAGCAGCAGGTGCTCCTGCAAGATGCGTATCCCATCTGGGCTCGCTGAAAGCCAAGGAAATAAAGACCCAAATAAACACCTGTGCTTCATAAAGGAAGGGCTCCTGTATCTTTGTTGTCTGTGCACGGTATCTAACAACATTACAATGGAGACCACAGAGGGCTTTACAGCACCTAAGCACACGTGAATCTCAAAACATATTTTCCTGCACAGTGTGATACCCTGATAGTTTCTGGAATGATCTAAGGATAAAGTCACGTCATGTTCTTTGTCATTTCCCTTTTTATTCCCTTTTATGAGGATCAATACAGCTAAAGGTTAGAAAAGCCCTGTCTGGTACTTGCAATCCTGGCTTCTGGCTGTCTCCAGTTGAAAGTGTGACCTCAGCCATAACCACAGTGTTGCTGGCAAATGCTATAAAAAGGAAATCTGCCTGAAATCAGAAAGTTTTTTCAGTACTTTCTCAGGGAAGGCAGCAGCAGGTCTGCTAAATGTATTAGGGAAGCTGCAGCCAAAAAACAGTCTGTAATGGGGGTGGGTGTGAAAGGAAACATGAGGCTGTCAATCAAAGTTGAACTGAATTTCCAGGAAGCTGGAAACGCTATATAAAATATAAGCTTTTTGGAGAAGACCACAAAAAAATTCTTTCCTTGGAGATGGACAGAAAAAGGACAAGCAGATGGAGAAAGAGAAGGAAGTGGAAGAAAAATAATCAGGTTGTATTCACAAGTTTGAAAGAGGTCAGTGGCCAGAGTTTTAGAGGATTGGGAACTCCTCCCAGAGCAAGCACACAAGTTGTGTTCGTGGTGTGCTGGCCTTTGCCACACCAAGCAGGGACTTTGAAAACCACTGAGATCTATGTAAAGATGATCTCATTTGCTTCTAACTTTTTCTTTTTTCTTGCTACAGATTCTTACTGCTTATTAAAAATAAATTTTTGAAGAACTTTTCAGTGACTTGATCATGAGGTAGAAACAACCACGAGAAAAAGAAAATGGACAAGTGGAGAAAGCTCAGAAGAGAATTAGCTCTCAGGTCTGACAATGACCTTCAACACTGAAAAATGTAAGTGCTCGAGTGCTGTGTCCAGTTCCTGCCCCTCAATGCAGGAAGGACACTGAGGTGCTGGAGCGAGTCCGGAGAAGGGCGGTGGAGCTGGGGGACGGGCTGGAGCACGAGTCTGATGAGGAGCAGCTGAGGAGCCCGGAGGGGCTCAGCTGGAGAAAAGGAGGCTCAGGTGTGACCTTACCGCTCTCTTACAACTCCCTGACAGGAGGGTGTAGCCAGGTGGGGTCGGGCTCTGCTCCCAGGCAACAAGCAACAGGATGAGAGGACATGGGCTCCAGCTGCACCAGGGGAGGTTTAGCTCGGACATTTGAAGGAATTTCTTCACAGAGAAAGTGATTAGACATTGGAACGGGCTGCCCAGGGAGGAGGTGGAGTCACCGTCCCTGGAGGTGTTTAAGGAAAGCCTGGATGCGGCCCTCAGTGCCACGGTCTGGCTGACAGGTGGTGTTCGGTCACAG
>VYZT01022265.1:370944-441340 GCA_013400735.1 Pomatostomus ruficeps
GACGGAGCGGCGGCAGGCGGGGGGCGTGCGGTGAGCGGGGGCGCCGGGGACTCCGAGCCGCCGGGGCGCGGCCGCGTTCGGAGCCCGGTGACCGTAACCGCGCTGTGTTTCCCGGGTTTTGCAGCACCATCGTCCTGAACAACCCGCGGCGGCGGAACGCGCTGTCGCTGCCCATGCTGCAGAGCCTGCGGCGGGACCTGCTGCACGACGTCAAGAGCCGGGAGCTCCGCGTCATCGTCATCGCGGGTACCGCGTCACCCGGCCGGGCGGGCAGGGGCACGGCCGGGGAGCGCGGACCTGAGCCCCAAGCCTCGCTGGGAATGGCAGGAAACGGGCCGGGAAGGGACCTGCGTGCTTCCCTCGTGCTTCCCCCGTGGTCTCCCGGGGCTGCCTGCACCCGGCAGCCCGCCCTGTCACGCTGTTCCTGTGCCCTCACCCCCGCTTCTCCTCTCCTGTACTGTAATTCCTCATTCCTAACACAGCTTTAGCGACTGACTTGGGGGTTGTTACGCTTTTAGCTTTAGCCAACATGTCTAAGCATTAACACGTTTCACAATGTCAGCATTTCAGTCGGGCTGTGAGGGTGTTTACACTCGGTGAGCTGCTTCCTTTTGTAAAAACAAGCGGCAGTTTAGGGTTAGGGTTAATTCGTTTTAAGACTGTATGTAAAGAATACTTTAAACAGAACAAAAGCCAAACAAAACAAAAGTTCTAAGAGTTACCAAAGTAAAGCATTAACATTCCCAGAAGAGTTTTGTGCAGAAACGGGCAGAGCTAGGATGGCGCTTGTTCCCTTCCTTGACAGGTATAGACTGTAGTGAAAAACAGGGTTTCTGCAAATCGGCTGCTGTTTCCCTGCTCTGAGCCAGGATCAGCCTCATTATCGTTGCCAATGGTTTGTCAGAACTATTTTTAAAATACTCCAGTGAAGGAGAGACCATAATATCAATACCACAGACACCCATGACCCACAGATGTGAAACAGCCTCTCTCAGAGCCTGTTACAGTTTCCTTGCATTTATGTATTAACCTGTAGAGTTCTTAAAGATAATGAAACTTGAGCTATACTTAAGCCATCTTTTTCTCCTCTGCTATTTTAAGATAACTTTCCTCTGCCCCCTTCCAAACATCTCAGAGAAATTAGTTTGTTAATTTAGGATGATGCTGTTTCCTATACATAGGGGAAAACACGGTGGGTTAGGGCACACACGTGAGAGTGGGAGCAAGCTAATTTCACAGGGGTGAGTTTAAATATACATATTCCTCATTTCAAACAGCAGTTACAAAATTTGTGAAACACTGAAAGTTCTTCTTTGGGTGTACAGTGCTTTGGGAGTTTGTGAGCATAATTGTGTCTGTTTTTTTAGAAACTGCATGTTCTTGTTTATATCTAAGCCCCCTGCTGAATAAAACACAAAAGAAGAAGTTTCAAGAAAATAAAAGGGTTATTTGCCTTAGAGAAAATGCTTTGGGCCTTTAACACAGACTCTTCAGTGGATTCTTCTGTGAGGCTTAAATGCAGATGTAATTAATCTCCAGGTATATATTGCCAATCCCATGAGCTGACTGATGTTAATCGTGGGGTTACTTCTGGATAGATTGTTTCTCAATAATCTGATTCATAAGAAACAAATCCATAGGTAAGGTTTGGTCTGCATAGGTGTAGCTGGAAATGTCACATCCATACAAATATCTGAGAAGTTCTGAAGGAAGGATTAAGAAGCATCACATTAGTTCATTCTAATGGCAGGTATTCTTATGACAAAAGGAAAACTGTTGTAGAGATTGTGTACATGTATAGTGTTGTGATTTTAGCAATTCGACAGCTTAGCTCCACAGAAACCTCCTATTTTGCTGCTCAAACCCTAGACATGCTTTTGGGGGTTCTCTAGATGACCATTTATCAGTGGAGAAAAAGCCCCCAACAACCCTTCTGGTTCTCCTGTAGCAGAATAACCTTTTTTCTTTTTTTTCCCATTGTGACCTTCAATGCCATGACAGAAAAAATATTGATGCTTATTTAGCAAAAGTTAATAATTAATTCTGGGTACAATAAATAAGGACTAAGTGTATTTATCAGTCTGAGAGCAGAGCACTCCAGCCTTGCTCCAGCTGACAAGTTTGCATTGTACCAAGGAGCTGTTTTGAACATCCTTACACAAAACTGGGCTCAAGGGTGTGAAGTGCATTATTTCTAAGTGAGTTAAGTGGAATGGAAGTAAAATGAGACCTTGAAAAGTGATAATGGGTGTTAACTGTGCTTAAATGTTGCATTGCAGCAAAGCCAGAAGGCAATCTTCTGGAATTCTGTTCAAAACTCCCTCCCCGAACTCCTTCTTTGAACATTGACATGTCATTCACATCCCTTTAGCTGGGACATTGATATGCTGCTACCTCTTTTTTTTTTTATTAATTCAGACTGACTTTTCCTGAAATTCTTTGCAGCTGAAGGACCTGTGTTTTGTTCTGGCCATGATTTAAAGGAACTGTCAAGTGAAGATGATGTGAAGCATCATTCCCAAGTGTTTGAATTATGTGCAGAGGTAAGCAGTTGTTCTTGAGCGTCTCTGCCTTTGCCTGGTGTTAAAAGCAAGCGTTGGTTTAAGGAGGGACAGCACTGGTCATCTGCTTGCTAAAGCACAGACTGTTCCTTCAGATTCCTTCAGATTCCTTCAGATTCCTTCAGATTCCTTCAGATTCCTTGATTTTTGCTGCTCTACTGTTGTAATGCCTGTTCCTGGTGCAATTACATTTCCCCTGGATTTCTCTACATGTAAATAGAAGGGCTAGGATGCTAATGCGCATGTCTCCAACAGTGGGCACAGTCAGAGTGTGTTCCGTAGTTTAGCCAGCATCCCTTGCAGCTGAGTATTTGGGCAGCGTCCTTCCTAGAAATCTAGGGATAACCACCTTCGAATCACTTGTGATCAAATGTCCTTTCCCAGCATCTAGTTAAAAGCTCAGGATTAGCTTAAACATCAAGTAGACAATATGAAAGTAAGATCTCACTCACTGGTGGTTCAAGGTCCTGTTAAAGACACAGGTCAGGAAGGAGGGGAAGTTAAAGTGAATCCTGGAGCCTTTAGGGAGAATGACAAAGTCCCCTTTGATTGTGGTGGTGCTAGAATTTGACCCCTAATCTTGCCCAGTGCAACAACAGAAAGTACTTTGAAACCTTTTGTTCTAGTTCCTCCAGTACTAATGATCTCTAACACATTGCCAAGCCCATATTTAAGGAATGCTGTAAAAGCCATGTGTGAGAGCTACAGCTGAAGGGCTCCTCATCATCCTTTCATCAGAAAGGAGCCATGATCCAGTATTTGGGAGGTTTTTTGGTGGAGAGGAAGGTACTTTTGAGGGCTTCCAAAACAGGATCATGTCTTCCTAAATTTCCATGCTGACCATTGTCTTCTGTGCATGCAGGTTATGACTTTAATCCAGAAACTTCCAGTGCCAGTGATTGCCAAAGTGAACGGCTTGGCTACAGCAGCTGGCTGCCAGCTTGTGGCAAGCTGTGACATCGCGGTGGCAAGTGAGAAATCTCAGTTTGCTACTCCTGGAGTAAACATTGGGCTGTTCTGCTCCACACCAGGTGTGGCCCTGGGCAGATCTCTTCCAAGAAAGGTAGGCTTCTTTCCCAGATACTCTTTGTAATTTAGTAAGAAGTACATTCCCTTGTTGGAAGTTTTAGTTCCCTTGCCTGAACTTTATTTTCCTGCAGTGTAACATTCAAAATACTTTATTTCAAAATGCATCTCTGTAAGCCTTTGGACTGGGGAAAATAATAAAGGGTGAACGCTGTTTAGGAAGGGCAGCTTCCTACTGATGTGATTCCAACCAGCATGAGCTCATCCCAGCAGCCCTCCAGCTCAGCAATCCCTTTCCTTTTCAGCAGACAGCTCGGGGCTTTAGCCAATGATGTTCTCCCCTGAGGAGGAAACCCCTGCAAGTTCAGGATAACAATCCCACCGAGGCATCAATTCTTGCCAGGCAATGACATTTCACTGCCAGCAGGATCTGCCTGGCTGTAGATCAAGATGCCTTAAATAGCATCTAAAACCCTTCTATACTGTCTTCCTGTTTTATGTCCTACTGATTGTGGCTGCACATCTCTCACTGCATAAAAATAGCACAATCTGTAAAGCTTCCATAACTGAGAATAGAAATTTTAAGTTCTGCTCCAATTGGATTCATGCAGATAGATAGTCCAAGCCCAGCAGGGCGCTGCTGAGATGCAGTGACTGAACTGCACACATCCCATTGCTGGATAAAAGCTTCAACTTGAAACTTCCCATCTGCAGGGACATCCTGTTCAAATAGAGCCCATGGGGGATTTTTCCAAGTCTGCTCTTGTGAGCAGTTGTAGCTGTTTCTGACTTAGTATTTCTGGGCTGTAGGATTACCTTTTTAAAACGTGTGGGATATACTTTTCTCTGTGCCACTTTTCAAAGCAGTAAGAACATTCCCTACAGTTCCCAGGATTGCTGGTTTTTACCTTTTAACAAAAGAAGTGTTGCCATTGTTTGTAGCTACCAGAGCAAGGATGCTAATGAGGATAATCAGCTCTTATGATTCAGGCATTGATCAACTGCATCAGGAGTCTTGGAAAACAATCTTTATTGATACATAACATTGAATAGTCACTGAGTATTTGGGGGATTTTTTTAGTTTCAAACCTCAAGCACCAGATGCTGAAAGCAGCAGGAGACTGAAATAATGTGGCTATAAAAAGTCCATATTTAAAACCACTCATACTAAACTTAAAACCAGGACAGGTGTTTTCAAAATCTGCACACATGCCCATCTTAAAATACCACGTTCAGTCATTTGACATTGTAGATGATCCACCTCTCTTTTAATTCCTACAGCAATCACTGGAGATTGTGGGTTTTTGAAGAGAACCCCAGGGGTGTCGGCCTAGGACAGCTGGAATCAGCGGGCAGGTTTGAAGAGACCAGCTTTAGACCCAGTCCTCTTTGCTGAGACCTCTTAACAGGTCCTTGGCAGTTCAAAAGGGCAAAAGATTCAAATCATTTGCGAAAAGAGGAACTTGTACTTGAAGGAGGAGGGTGAAATTCCCCAAACAAAGCGAAGCAGTAAGGCAGTTGGGTTGACTTAATGCAGTATTTTTCCGTGTTCAGGTGGCACTAGAGATGCTGTTCACGGGTGAACCTCTCTCTGCCCAGGAAGCATTGATGCATGGGCTCGTCAGCAAGGTGGTGCCAGAAGACAAGCTGGAAGAAGAGACCATGAAAATCTCTCAGAAGATCTGTGAAAGCAGCAAATCGGTCCTGGCCCTGGGGAAAGCTACCTTTTACAGACAGATAACCCAGGACCTCGACACTGCTTACAAAATTACTACCAAGGTTATGGTAGATAATTTGACTTTGAGAGACGGGCAGGAAGGTATCGAAGCCTTTATTCAGAAGCGTAAGCCTGTCTGGTCACACTCTCAGGAGGAGAAGCAATAAGTCCTGTCTCTAAACAAACCTTACCTGTGCTTTATGATTCTTCACGCAGTTGCCTTTGGGAACTATATTTTTGTTCTTACTGAAAATTAAACGTCTCTTCTTACATATGCCAGCCGCAATAAATTTACTGTAAGTATGTAATAAATGTTAAGAAAAATCAAAGAAAATGGGTTTTCTGAGCAGTGAATTTAATCTGTGGTTTTAGAAGTAACTGCTGCAAAAATCAGTTTAAGGTGTCTCAGGTTACTTAGGGAGTCACAGGGACTGAGAGAGAGCTTAGATCGCCTTGTTCAGAACCTCTCCCCATAGTTCTGGATGAGAATTTCCATTTATTGTTATTAATAGAGAATTTAAGGGCTTGGACACGTTCCAGAGATGATGGTAGTACATATCATAATGGATTCCAGGACTGTTGGAGTGTTACAGACAGAAGCCTGTAACACAGTTGTCCGTTGCTCCTTGTATCCTCCTGTGAACTGTGTGTGTAAGCAGTTTGTGTCCCACAAATCCTGATTTTCCACCATCAGTTCAAGCATTTGTCCCAGCTCTAGGGAGTTTTGCTGCTAACTCCAGGGAGGATGAGCATGGGCTGGGGTGAAAAGCACTCTGTGGGCTTCACTAGAGATTCTCACCACCTTGCCCCAGCTGTAACTTTCCGGCTGGTTGTCTTCAGTTTATCACAAAATCTTGGATGTGTTAGTTGGAAAGTCCGTCCCTGTGCTCAAAGCTGGGCTTTTACCAGCGCTGGAGCAGTTCAGCCATGGATTTATGGACTTGACAACTTCCAACAAAAGGGATTCAGCTGCTCCTCTGGGTAATAAGTTGTAACACTCCAGGTGAATTTTTTATTAGTGTCCAATCTGAGCCTTGAAGCAGCATTTTCTGGCCGTTACCCGTTGTTACATTATTTGCCGTTATTGAGAAAGTTTAGCTCCATGATCTGTATAACTCTTCAAGCAGTCACAGGCTGCACTTGGACCACACTTAGATTCCTCTGTGCCAGGCTGACAAGCCCTGCTTCCTTCACCCTCTCTGTTGGTCATGTTGTCTGGGTAACCAGTTTGGAGCCCTCCAGTGGACCCGTTCCAGCTTCTCCACATCCCTTTTGTACTGATTGCGCCAAAACTGGACTGTATCCTAAATATGGCCTCACCAGATCTGAGCAGAGAAGAGCAAAGCAGGCTCTCCACGTGCTGGGATGTGAGTGGTGCTCGGTGTGTGTTTGGTCTGCCCTGTGATGAGAGTGCTCTGCTGGCTTGGATTCAGCCGGGCATCCCGTGAGCCCGTTTCCAGCAGGACTGTGCCCTGCCAGTCCCCTCCTCATCTGTACTGGTATCCTGCACTGGTCCCTCTTCCCAGGTGAAGAAACTTGCATTTCTCCTTAGATCACAGTTGGTGTGGGTGGAAGCCAGGCCCTTTGGGGTGTCAGCCATTGCCCCAGTTTAGCAGAATCTGCAGGTTTGCTGAGGATGTGTTATTGATGACAATACGGGATGAAAGGAGCCTTGGCATCAGTCCATGGTGATCAACATGGGATGACTTCCCAGCAAACACATTTTTCCTGAAGTTCCACGTAGACAAATCATACAGGCTCATCCATCTCATCCTTAAATAGACATCTAATCAGGATCACATGAATCATAGCATGGATGGGCCTTTTTTTGTTTGTTGACAGTAGAAACAGCCCAAAGTACTTGATGCAGACTTAGATGTCTTAAATTAGATCAAATTAATCCTACCTATGGCTACTAAAACTCCAGATGTGGAAGTATCATTTGTACATATACAGCCCCACAAAGCCAGTCCCTTTTCCATCTACAGGTTCAAAAGAACAAAATTTTCATTTCTGCTGCAAGTTTTAATTTTAAGAATGGAAACTTAAACTTTAATTCACCATTAAACTGTTTCCATAGAAATGTGAAAAATGTGCATCATTGGCACCAGTTGTTTTAGAAATATAAAATTTTATTGTCACCACCAGGAAAGATGGGTAAGTTTTTTAGAAACTCACATAGTTTATCTAGGTTAGAAGCTGTTACGAGAAATTAAGAGACAGAAGAGTTAAATCTGGAGGCCGATAACCTTCACCACGTCCTTTTCAATGCAGTAAGATACTGCACTTAGACTCTGTTCCCACATGCTGCTCTAAAAGCATTAGGAAAGAGTAAATTGTTTTTAAAAATATTTATATTTAATGGCTATCTTGCAACTACTCAGCAAATCTCAACTGGGTCTTTTGTTCCAGGCTTTTAGAAATAAGTACATTATCTGATTTTTGCAGAACAGTGCCCTTTCCAGCTAACTGCAGTAATAAAATGGTTTCACTGGCCATCTTAAAGCATGAGTGACAGTTTAGATGAGCACACTCTTTCAGGTATTCAGAAATTCAACAGCAGTTGATTGCCATCTGCACAGGATAGTGTTTGGCATTATTATTAACTCCATTGAGATCTTGAAGAGAATATTTAACTCAGTTTTCACAGTTTTTGTACTATTTAATCCAATAAAGTAATTATGTAATTATAGAATCATAGGATTATCCTAGAATGGTTTGGGTTGGAAGGGTACTTAGAGACCACGTAATTCCAACCACGTGGCAGAGACACCTTCCACTATCCCAGGTTGCTCTGAGCCCCATCCAGGCTGGTCTTGAACACTTCCAGGGATGGGGCATTCACAGCTTCTCTGGGCACTGCTCCAGTGCCTCACCACCCTCAAATTAAAGAATTTCTTCCTAATATCCAATCTAAACCTACTCTCTTTCAGTTTCAAACCACTCTGCCTTGTCCTGTCACTAGTGCCTTTGCACTTAGCCATCCTCAGTTCTAAAAATGTTGGCATCCGCAGGAACATTTCCCTCCTGCTTGAACCACTAGACAGAAAAGCCTCAGAAGGTTTTATAACATTCTCACACCGGCCCCTGAAGACTGACAAAACAACTTAATTTTTCATTTCTGACTAGCATGGGCTTTTTATTTTTACCCACATCTGCCCTTATTGTTTAATTTAATGGATTTACAGGCTATTCCTGGGAAACAGAGCAGCTCTAGAATTGTTAATTAAGTACTACAGCCAAGAAATAGCAAACCAAATGATAGATTGGGAGCCTTACCGCCATGGTTATCTGCTTCCTGAGGGAAGAGTTTGTCCCAAAATAGCAAGGAGCCTATCTATTGTCACCCCATCCATTTTTATTAAAGAATCTCTCTGCAGCAAAGTCTGCCAGGTAATTAGCCTAGTTTCATGTCACTCTAATAGCATGTGGCTCTGGAAACTAAGAAAAACTCCATCTGCATACAGCCTCTAGGATGCAGCTTATCCTTGGAAATTACCATCAGGGACATGTTTTCTATCCATATATACAGGAACAGCTGGAATGGAAACCAGCCATGATATGCAAGCAAGGAATTGCCAGTATGAATGGAATGAGCTACCTCAGAGTCATAGAGGAACAGCTTCGAGCCTTGACCTGGAAGTTTTAGAAAAGATACAATAGGCAAAGTCTAGAGGATATGATCATATCACCTGTGATGTAGCTTCAGGCTCCCCTCATGAACAGGCAAATGAAAAGTCAGGGAGGGAGCAGTGACAAATAACACATGGCACAAGGTTATTCCTAATTCATGGGCCAGCAATGACCTGCCTCACAACATCACTTGGGGAATATGTACTGAAGGTGGAGCTAAACAGAGGACTTGGGTAATGGGCAAGGTCTTTATACCCTCTGTGCTCCACAGAGCCCAAGAACAGTTTATATAAGCTTTTATATAAACTTCATGCAGTTCCTTAAGGCCACCCAACCCAGAATTCAGCAGCCTGGGTAAGAATTAGTTTTGGGTTGGTTTGAAGTGATCTCCTGTAGCTGTGGAGGAGAGAGCTTGAAAATATGTCCTACAAAGGCCCAAAAAGCTGGACGTAGTTAACATTAAAAATACATGGCTGCCTCATTGGCAGGAGTCAGCATCAGAGTTTTCACCATCTAGCTCATGATTTCTGAGCATTTGGATGGCAGCACCATGTCCTTCACAGAACTGCCTCTGGGTAATTCCTGTCCTGTCATTCCTGTGTTGCAGATGGGGAAATGGAGGCCAAATGTGCTGTGCCTGAGGTCTCACGGTGAGCCCGTGGCACTGTAGCAGTGGCACTCGCAATGCTGACACCTGCTCCTTGTATTTCTCCAGCAACAAAGTTTTTGGTTAAATCAGCAGAAATGCAGGATGACGGCATGCCCTGAAGTGACTGCAAAGGCTTCTGAACAGGAATTATGAGCTACTGCATCGAAGGCCTCTTGCTTGACATTTATTGGCTTTTTGATGAATGTTGGGGTAATTCTACTGTCAACAGTTTCTCATTAGGAGCCTGGCAATGTACTTTCTGACCATTATCTTTCTCAATATCACACTGGGTTGCTACAAAGAGCAGGGATTTTATGTAAAACCCATCTATCTCTGTAGATGCAAACTTTTCTAATAATTCTACATTTAAATAATCTCATGGAAATGCTGACTGCTTTATCTGGGCAATAAGGAGACTAGACAAATGGTTAAATTTCCATGAAGACCTAAAGCTATAGGACAAATCTCATACTGCAATGAGTAGGATTCATTTGTCTTGATTCCACTGGCATTGCACCCCAGTTATACTAATTCTGAATTTCACTGCTGAATAATGCATTCCTGTCCTGCTTTACACTTGCAAAGGAAGGAAAAAACCACTAGAGCTGTACCTCTCTCACTCTCCACAGTAGGATGTACCATCTCCTGGCTGCTTGTGGTCAATATTAGGAATTATTCTTACCAAAATCATAGCTTTTCTAGAAAGAAAATAATAGAAATATACCCCAAATACCATTGTGTATTTGGAAGGGGGAAAAGAGTTCATTCAACTTTGAAGTGCCCAACTGTAGTAATTTTCATGCCATGAGTTTTAAAACATTAACACTTACTTTAAATATTTGTATCCTGGAGTCATGATCATGGGAACATCACAGGGCTATTGTAAATTTTATTGATTATGGTTGTTATAGACAAAGAAGTTAAAACAGAACCAGATGATAAAGTAACTAATGGAATTTGTGCTACTAAAATGGGTTTGATTCATGACTAATGTTCATAGGTACTTAATATGAGAGACTTTAATTTTTCCTCCTAGAGGCAGGATGATGTTTTCTGCCTGGCAAAACCAAGACTTGTGATGCTGTGGAGTAAACTGAAAATAAACTTTCCCACCAGCTCTTCAATCTAACTTTCAGATTAACCTGCTGGATTGAACACGGATTTAGGAATTGATCTCACCCAGCAGTTGTCTGAGGAACGTCCCCTCCTGGGAAGGCAGCACAGGGATGGATGGCAGTGTCTGAGCCCGTCACTTGGCTCGTTAGAGCCCTGTCAGGAGCTCTGATGTAATGGGCCATGTCTGAGGAGCAGAAGCAGCTCTGCTTCCTGAAGGAGTTTTTAAGGACACATTCCCTGCAATAAGGGAATGTTGACATTCAGGCTGCCTCAGCTGCTGATGACAGAGAAGGAAGGCGTGAGGTCTTCCAAAGTGGCACTGAGGTTTTATTCCAAACCTGTCCTCCTATAAACAATTACAGTGGATGAAATCATGTTTGGAAGGATGAGTGATGTTTTCCCTGTCAACTCTGCCCTGTCAGCATCAAGGATAATGTGATATATGTATCTGCCTTAGTCTTTTCCACTTCCTGGCCCAAAATCATTCTCAGTGTAGACAGTGAGTGATGCTTCTGGAGAGAAACAATAAAGAATTAGTAAATCATATACAGAACATGGGGGAAACGAAAAAGGAAATGAACACATGAAGTCATTCTCCTAATGTGGTCTTCAGTCTAGATAGGAGCATTTTGTTTCTTGTACCTGTTTAATGAAATGCACTCTTCATAGCAATAAAACTATCATCTGTTGTTTAAGGGAGTTAATCCTGTAACAAAAATCCCTATTCTGAGGGTTAGGATATTGTATAAATATAGACATGGTGAATAATTCTGAGTTAATCCCCCTTCCCTTTCAGGACCTCACTAGTGTGCTTTTTCTTTGTTGGTTTGGTTTGGTTTGGAGACCTCAGTGTGAAGTCAGAGCTCTTATTCTGTTTTTTTCTCTCCCTCCTTGGGGGTTAATTTTGTTTTAATGAATGCTGATACTCTTACACGACTAAAGTATTCATTCTTACATGGATCCACAAATCTGAGGCATAACAGATTAAAGAGCAGGGCAATGAGAGAATTTGGCTCTCTGAAAGAAGGCCCTGCAGGAGAAACACTGAGTCGTCTGTGTGGGTGTCCAGAGCACCCACACAGAGGACTGAAAAACTGACCTCAGTTACCCCTTTTTCACTGGGACCATGCAAGGATGATCAGCCTCTTATTCATTAGCCTGAGATTATTATTAATTATCAATACTATTACTTATTTTTATAGTTGTTATAATTCAAGCTATGATCTATTTAATAAAATGACAGCACTAAAGTTCAGGAATTTAGATTTTGATATCTCCTTCCCACAAATGGGCTTGGAAACTGGTCTTAATCACTGAAATCAGAAGCCTTTGCTGCTTGAAATGGGGAATTGCATTTGTCTGGCAGCAAGAGAAGACTTTATCCTTTTACAGAGTCTATGAAAAAACACTTAGTCCCTACCATGTACTCATCCCAGTAAAATGGAAGTTGTCAAAGATAAAAGTCCTTTTTCTTTGCTGTCTGTGGATATTCCTGTAAGCTTTTAGTCTTTTTCCACATGAGCATTTATTCAGAGCAAGCAGTCCAAGAATATTTCTATTGACAGCCTGAAATCGTTATGAGGTACTGGATGGTTGAAATGCAACACCAGTTTATTCAGCACTCATAATGAACCCAAACAGTGAATTTACCACAGGAAAAGTCAGTAAAGAGCTCAGTAGCAGTTCATAGGCTAAAAAAAACCTGTTAAAATGTCCTAGACCTTTCTGTCCCATTCACTATAATATTTAAATATATTTCTGTAAGTATTTTGTTAGATAATTCTGAAACGTAAATAAAAGGAATAAAAGATTTTAAAGCCCTGGACCAAAAAAAAGATAAAAAAAACAACAAAAAAACACACAAACAAACAAAAAACAGATAAAAACAAAACAAAAAAACCCAAATCCAACAAGAACAAAACGGACAAAACAAAGCCAAAACAAATAAAAAACCCTGATTCACTTCCTGGCTTTCTCACAAAACTCCTCTATGACCTTGGGCAAACTGACAGAGGCAGAAAAAAAATGTGATTGTCCAGTCCAACCTTCTGTTTATCACAGGTCATTGCTTCTGCCTGCTTTACCCCCAAACAACATTTGAATTGGAGCTTTGGTTGAGCTGAGGAGTTACCTAACCTTGTGATGAAAAAAGGTTTAAAAGAAAAAAGAAGAAGATGCCAACAGTGTGATCCATTCTCCTTGCAATCAGGACTTGCGGTTTATTTCTGCTTTGAATTAATCTGTCTTTCAGGCAGGGTACCAGAACTGCCTTTGTGTGGGCTCAGAGAGACCTTTCAGTATCTCAGGGTACAGGTGAAATGGGGCTGATCACTGGGGTTTTTCACTATGTTTTATTTGAGTTGTCTCTGTATACCACAAGCTCTACAGGGGAAATTTGGCTCTCACTCCCTTTACACTCCGTGCCTCGCACGACAGCTTACACTGGACTTGGCTTTGATGCGGGGTGATTGATATGTGATTGATTGATTGATTGATTGATTGATTGATTGACTGATGTGTAGCATCTAAGTTACGGCAGTGAGAAAGGACATTAAAAAACCAAGCAATAAACCCCAAAAATGTCTGTCTGCGTGCGGATCCTTCAGTTTTCCGCAGATGCCCGGAACTCCTCGTTTGCCGTAGAACAGCAAACCCTCACTTGGCACGGAGGACACCGCGCACCGGACTGTCGGCAGAGGGCAGTGGCCGCTCGCAGCTGGAAGCGGCTCCGGGAGCTGCGCCAGCCCGGTGCTGCCAGCCTTGTTTTTCCACTGGATTGCTCCCAGGGAACGAGCCCCTGGTTTATTCCGAGCAGCACGAGTAAGAAAGCACCCGCGGGAGCCCCGCGAGTCCGAGGTGAGCTTTGTTCTCCCACTTTCCCTGCCTGTGCATCCTAATTGATTGCATTGGAGGACGAGTTGCAATCTGACTCAAGGCTGACAACTCAGTACCGAATCCTAGGCAGATCTTCGGACGCAAGAGGAGCCCCTGCTCTGCTTTAAGGAATACAGCTGTGAGCCATGCAGCTGTGTCTGGGGAGCTGCACCGTTCAGCTGAGCACAGCTGGGGAAAGCCTGGCTGTTCTGGCTTTCCTGGGGAGCCAATTTTAGGTCCAAATGGGTCTGTGTAGATGGGTAAGAGGTCCTGGAGGAAACACATGATTCAGAAAGACCTTCCAAGGAGGCTGTGTCAGCAAGCCAGGTAGAGGAGGTGAGTGAGGTGTGACAATCACGCCTTCATGCCTCAGGTTTTCAGGAACAGGATCCAGAGGATGGGCCTCCCAGCCAGAATCTCAGTGCTGCCTCTTCCACCCACCTTAACAGGTGAACTAAGTGGCACCATCTCTTTTCTCCATGACTCAGTTTCCCCAGCTGTAAAGGAAGTTCTAAAGTTCTGTGTGACACACTAAAAGCATTGAATGATAAGAATTAATCAACTGTGCTACTCACAGCTTGGTGATGAACTAATGTGCCTGTCACTGCTGGCCCGGAATCTGCTGGGCAAATTCAGAAAAAACTGCTGAAGGTGTTAGTCCAGATGGACTGTAAATGCTACGGCACAGCAGGAGCTGTTGAAAAATAACAATATTCTCTCAAATCCTCTCCCAGCAGGAACAATATTCCAATTGTAATACAGATATCCTACCAAGTCATTCCATCCCTCAGGCCAGGTGAACACTCTGCAAGAGTCTGTGGAGGTAATCATTACACTGTTGTAAATATGAACAAATACAAATGCCAGGTGTCTCTGAGCCTCAGTTTTACTCCTGGCTTCATGAAAAGTAAGAGAGCATGACCACCTATCATTTAGTAACTGGAATTTCAGGAACACTGGATATCACCTAATTCTCTCCAAGTTTCCATACTGTAGAAGAAAGATGGGGAGCACATGCATTGTTCAAAGCCACCACAGTGAGGGAAATCTACAACTTCAAACATGAAAAGAGCCAGTACAGTGGGCTGTGCTGGATCAGCAAAGGAATTCAAACAAACAACATTGAACGACAGCTCTGGAATGCAGTGAACCCAGCCAGGTCAACAGCAACACCGATAAGGTGGAAAGTGGGGTCCAGCCCAGGCCAGACCTGTAGGAGCCCATGGCAATGGGGTACAGGTTATGTCAGCTCTCTGCCCAGCAGCTTCTGGACAACTCTCACCAGTGGACTGGGTGGAAGATGTAATTTAACTGCTTTGCCAATTTTCACTACAAAGGCTCCACTCAGACCAGTCAGCCCTGATTCAACACCTTTTCCACCAGACAGCCTCAGCCCTGCTGTGCAGGTGTGCTCCCACAGAGCCAGGACAGAGGTGACCTGCGCTCTTGGCTTTGTTTTCCTCTCTGCCACTTTTGAGCTTTCCCTGACTGGGAGAAGCTGGTTCAGGCAGGAGCCATTTCAGACCATGGCCATCTGTAACTACAGATATTGAGCCACCACCAGTAACATCCCTAAAAGCAAACAACTGAAACTTTGGGACAAAAAGCAAATGTTACCTCAGAGCGATAAGTAGCATTAACAACAGACCTGGCAAGACAGTATTTTAAGCCAAAAATGTGCTAAATAAATACTTCTGCAGCCTGTTTTGAATATTTTCTTCAAAGAAGTTAAAATGTTGGTTTAAAAAAAAATATACAGAACATCAGTTTTAAGCAAAGTTTTTTTTTCTTAATTACAAACAAATTTTAAAATGTTTAAATGAAAGTCTATGCAAGCATTTCCATATAAATTAAAAAAACCTCAAAACAAAACAATCTTTCATGTGGACAGAGAGTTCCTGTTAAGGCAGTGGTTGGTTGCATGGAGGATACAAAAATAGCTGGTAATGTAAGTGTATATGGGATGCCATTAAGAAATCAGGTGCTAATGAGACTGCTCGGACTGAATCATGACTACCTGTGGCTATTCCATGGCAGCTCTTCCAGGAGGTGTCTCCAGCAGCCATGAGTCAGAGCCCTGCCTCTGCAGGAAACTCCCTGCAGAGAGGATGCCAGGTACGTCCTTAAAGGCAGAGGAACCAGGGTCTTCCCAGGCTTTAGCTCTGCCTGCTGCAAGAACAGGTCACAGAGGCAGCTTGGAGTGAGCATGGCTAACAGCAGCCTGAGAAGTCTCTGTGCACTGGCACGAGCAGGAACCAGCAGCACTGTAAAGGTACAACAGATGGCTGTGAGCCAGGTGAGTTCCTGTTGGTCCTTGAATTGATGTTGGCTCTGACACTCTTGTGATCTTGAACACAGGCCTAGAGGACAGACTCTTCACTGCCTGCATTAAAATCTTGCCCTCTGTTACCCTAGGCAAGGTTAATGACTATAATTTATTAAAAGGTCTATAATGGCTTGTTAAATGATGTTGAAAATGGTAGTTGCATGAAAACAAGTTACAAAATGTCCTGACAAACAAAAGGTTTGCGCTGTTCTTGCTTTCAAATGAAACACAGCAGTTAAAAGTCATCCGTTTGTCACTTTTGGGGGGCCAAGAACAATGTGTTAACTATATATATTTGCATCTACCATACACCCACAGGTGCCCTGGACTGTTCTGTTTGTTGGTACCTCAAATTCAACTGTGTGACGGTTTCCTTCCCATCATCTGCATTCCATGGACTTCACAAGAACAGCACCTACAGCAGAGTCTGCATGGAAAGCACCAAGTGAAGCCCCTGTGAACCACCTCTCATGGCTGTGCCCCTCTAGCAAGGTGCTCCCAGTGAAGCAGCACCCTTCCTTGTGAGAACCAGGGAAGTATCCATAGGCAGCACCTCCCAAGAGGCAGGGCTGGCAAGAGAGGAAGGGATTAATACTCAGGTGACCTCACCTCTTCCGTCTGTGCTGATGTTACTCATAAAACACTTTCATAGCTATTGAAGAAAAACTTGGTTTTACAGACTGGCAATGTTTCTTTGATATTTAGCATTTTCAAGGGACCCTTTTCATGGCTGGAACTCAAAAAAGCCTCCAACGTTCAAATTATTTTCTCCTGTTCCCAGGGTCATTCTCTCTCACTACCCTGTTGCAAATCTCCTAATATCCGGTGTCTGAAGCTCAGGTTGCCAGCCAAAAATGATATCCAAGCCCAGAGCTAATTGTCTAAGCTCCTTCTATAGTTATAAAGAGGAAGAAAAGCTTCAAAAGATCAAAACACCTGAAATGCTGGGAGGTACAGAGCTGCCTACCTGCAGCTGGTAGGGAACGGATGTCTCAGAGCACTTGACCTTCATCAGGGAACTACTCAGGAGCTGGAGCCCGACACGTTGTCCTGAGCATAGGAATATTTTCAAGAGTAGAAGAGGGAGACTGTTGAAATCCACAGAAGTTTTTAGAATAATTTTTTTTCATGTTATTTGTACTTATATGTAGTGACTTTGCACTTATTTAAGGGCCTGAATATTGCTCTTATCTTGCTAGAAGACTTATTTGGATACTTCTTTTTTTCCTAAGTTGGGAAGACCTCTCCCATTCCAGTTTTGAGAGGTGCACATGGTAGCAGTGTCCTGACCTCAGAAGAGACCTGTTAGTGCAAGATCTGGTACTGGTTGTCCCACTGCCTCTTCCATCTGTCTTTGCACAGCATCAAGGAGGAAAAGGGAAAAAACCCAGCAGTAACAAATGTGCTTTCATTCCTCACTTTCAAGGGTGAGATTTCCTTTTTATGGAGACATCTCTCAAATTATTTACTATTGGAGCCTGATATTTTTAATGGTCCCTTCTTCCACCAAAAGAACAAGTTATTCTGTAAAAAAGCCAGTCCTTTGCCTCTGCCAGCTGCATGCAAGTACAAAATTACAAAGCACTCACTTAGATGAAGTGAATACTTCATTAAACAATTAAGCAATAAGGCAGAACAAAGGCTGTGGTTTCCAGGCCCTGTTCTGTAATTGTATCCTGGAGCATTAGGAGAACCAGTGCTCAAACACAGGGTTGCAATTTAGGTTAGGATTATCTTCTAATAGCCTTGTCCTGTGGGATTAGGGGATTGCCACAGTGGGGAATTATTTTATCCATCAATGGCAATGTAAAACACATGATTTGTCCCTGAAGATCTGCAGGTGAGGATTTCCATCCCTCTTTCCTCCTTTCATTTTCTTGTAGTAACACCTTGAGTAGAAGCTTTATCTCTGCTTTCACTTTCTGAACCACGAAGGGTATCCCCCAGGCCAGTTCTTGTGGAGGTACAGTCATAGAACCCAAGTTCACAGGTAAATATCCCTGAGTGTCCCCAAACACACCGTGGACACTCTGAGCCTGAGGGACACTGAGGATGGAAAACGTCTGAGCCACTCTGCCGGACAAGGTTAAGTTTGTGCTGAAGTTGTCTGTTCCTCTCATGCAGCCACTGGACTTCTATGGACAATGAAGAGGCTCCCGAAGAGATAAGGCAGAAGCAGGTTTAGATGGCTGATAAGCTGAGACTGTTTGGATTGCAGATGAAATTTAAATGTCTAAAGTCCATCTGCATTCTGCTACAGAAGTCTAACCCCCTTTCCTGATCTAGTAAAGGCCTGATTCAGCTCTTAATGAAATTACTGGGATTTGTTGCACTGACTTGAAGCTGACCCTGGGCAGAGCTCACAGCCCCACCAGAATCCCTATCCACAATGTCCTGGATGGCAGTGGCAAGTTCTTCCCTCAAACATGATCTACAAGGAATCCCTCCATCCTGCTCTCCTCCTCCATAAACCATTCAGTCCTGCTGAAACAGAAAATACAGCTCAAATGCAAAATACAGCTTGCTGTATCACAGGACACCCTGTCCTTGGGAACTGGAATTAAGATCATCCAGGCACATATCATGGGCCAATGAAATACCATTAGAAGAATTAACTTTCAGTTCTAAGAGAAATCAAACCAGAATTAAAAGAAAAAAATAAAAGAAAATAAAATAAATACAAAGGGTAAATAAAAGAAAAAGAAAATAGCACAAACCACAAAACCCCACAGCAATTTTAAAAGACAGGTTTATTTCCAAGTATATGTATTTTATGCTCTCTCAGAATAAATCATTTTCTACATTTCTTTGATTCTAGTTTCACTTCACCCCTTTGCAAATAATACGATTAATATTTAATTCAATTCAGTGGCATATGTCTCGATTTCCCACAGGAAAATAAGTTGCATTAATTTCAAACTCACTGACACTGGAAAATAACCAGTTGTTTATACTTTTTGGGGCATATGGGAGAACAAACTTATCATTAAATGTCAGAAAACATATGTTTTAAATAGCAGAAGCCAAGAAACAGCTATTAAAATCAGGCCACTTTTAACCAGATACTGCAACACCCATAGAAAGCTGTCCCACCCCCCTCTAAATAAAACACTGGAAAAGGGAGGTATTTGCTCTCAGAGCAGGATCTCCTGAAGGAAAAGATGTAAGATTAGATCTAACAGAGGATTTAGGAGGTGAAACTAGAATTTAAATAGAAGTGAGGTACAAAGTGCCAAAAATACAACCTTGCTCCCCTCTGCCTCTCCCCAGGTGAACTGCAGACAAAGCCTGAAGGCAGCACAACTCATTAGGGAACTTCTTCCTCTGCAGCCTTCTCCTTGTACCTGCAAATCTTGCCTCACCAGTGAGGTGCACTAACAGCAGAAGTAAGGAGGGGAGAGAAATTAGGTCTGACTTCCTAGACAACTCTCTAGTATGCCTATGAGATCAGGCTAGGAAGAGGGACGTGCCTTCGTGGAGAGAGAAGGCAGTAGGAAACCACAAAGGTAATAGGGAGCGTTCTGGGGAAGGAGGAGAGGTCCCGAGGCATGGGTGGAGTGGGTGCTGGTGGACAAGGCAGAAGGGATGGGGGACAGCGAGCTGGCCTCTGCAGTGCAGGGAGGAGATCAGGTCCTGAAGAGGGAAGGGGCAGCAGGGAATCGGTGTATCCAGAGGGCAGAAAGAAGACTGTGAAGGTTGGCTGGAGAGACGTTAATAACCACAGCTCGCGACGCCTCCAGCTCTGCTTCTGTGCAGGGAAAGAACCACACAGCCCACAGCAGCCTCAGGGCCATTTCTCAATTACTTTATAACATAATCTGGAAATTAGATATTCTTCTGGCTTAATCACAAACAGGGCTGAACGCTAAAGATGTTCCTAAAGAGTACCGAATAAATACTGACTGTCTCTGCTCTCCACAGATCCTATCTCGACTATTTTTTACAGCAAGTGAAGGTATCTCAAGTGCTTGTCTATGAAGTGCCCATCTGGAAGGCTCCGTTGTCTCTGAACCACCAGACTCATCTCTCACTCTCCACACATGTACCCTGATCACCCAGTGAAGGGATGAAAGTTGCTCTCTACAAATCAAAGATATTCCTGTCCCTACAGCAGTGAATCTGGTTTCAGGTTCTCTGTCTTCTTCAACCTAAAGTTTTTGTTCCACAGCAGTCCAATGCAAACCAAATGCAAAAACATCTGGGTAAAAAAAAAGAAAATATATGAACACTTTCCCAAAATGATCCCTGAATCATAGAACAACCCAGGTTGGAAGTGACCTCAAAACATCACCTGGTCCAGTCTTTCATGGAGATGGGAGCCTTGATGAGATTATCTAGCACCCTGTCCAGTCACATCTTGAAAACCTCCCGCTCTCCCTGGTTCCTTGGGGAGTTTGTTCTAGTGAGTGGCTGTTCTCACCATAAAAAATGTTTTTTACACAAAGATGAAACCTCTCCTTGAGCAAATTGTAGTCCTTGCAGCTTGTCTTCTCCATGTGGTTCCTTGAGAGGAGAGAGCCTCCACTCTCTTTGTAGTAACCCTTCATGTGCTGGAATACTCTGATAAGGTCCCCCCAAAGTCTTCTCCAGGGAGAAAAGACTGAACTCATTCTGTCTTTTTTTACAGGGCAGGCTCTTCAGCCTTTTGATCATCTTGCTGGCCCTTCTTTGGACCCTCTCCAGTCTGACTGTGTCTTGAATTGCACAGACCAGGACCAAATACAGGACTCCAGGTGTGACCTGGCCTCTTACGTGTTCTTGGGTTATGTTATCCCAGGTGCAGGACCTTGCCTCTTCTCTTGTTCAATAAACCTCACACAGTTCTTGCTAGTCCACTCTTCCAGCCCATCCAGGTGTCTCTGCAAGATCTCTGTCGCTTCTCACGCATCCACCTCATCACCCAGTTTAGTGTCATCAGCAAACTGGGGGAGGGAGCTTTCAGTCTTGTCCTGTTTGTTTTAAGCTGTTTCACTTTGCAAACCTGCCTGACCACAAAACAAAAGCCACAGAGTTGGCAGGAGGGAGGCAGCAGTGACATCTGGGCCAGGATATCTGACTGCTGCTGAGTCACAGGCAAAGCCCCAAGTTTTGGTTACTGTAAGTTTATCTCATTGCTTGGAAATGCATTATGCCAGCTGGGCACTGAAAATCGAGCAGTGCTGTGACACTGAAGCCTTCCTTTGGCTCTGGCCGTAAGTGCCCTGCTAAAAAAAGGAAGTGGTCAATCACGGGGAAAAGTTGTATGAATCAGTCTTGGAGCACATTTCATGTGGGATTACTGATTGTAAACAATAATGGTGCCCTGCTGTTGGTACAGTACTTTGTACAACAAGCCATGCTCTTGTCTGGAGGTTTCCCATGGCCACTCTAATGCAAATAACAAGTCATGATAATACCACGTGTATCACAACACTAAGTCAACCATAATGACTGTAAATGTAACCTGACCTTCACTTTGGCTAAACCCTATTCCTTTCATGGTTATCTCATATCTCAGTGCATATTTATTTCCCTATTTTGTCTATCTGTTGCCTGTTCTTTTACTTTACATACACTGCCTCACACAAGGGGCTCTGGACTTTACCTGTGGGGCTTTCTAAGCCTACTGAAATTCAAGTAAATAAGAGATAACTTCCCATCAGTCTGTTTTCTGGCTGCTCAGCTCTACCAATTCTTATCAAATTCAGGCCACATACAGAGAAAAAGAAAAGACAGACCCAAAATGAAAACTATTTGTGAAAAAAGTGAAAACTATTTGTGAAAACTATTGTGAAAAAAAGATCCTCTGGTATCATAGAGCCTTAGTTCAGTGTGTCTACTCTCAGTTATTTGCAGCAGCAAATACAATAAGCACATTCTGTGAGAAGAAACATGAATTTTGGCCTGTAACACAAGGCAAAGGAGTCAGATTGGTAAGAGGAGTTTTATAAACATGGGCTTGTTCTCATGGCTCTGTTTTGGGCAGCATTAGCAGTGTACTGACACTGACAGCTGGATGTGTCACCCTCCACTGATGCTGAAGCACGATAGAAGAAATTAGAAACGCACATAAAGTACTGTTTTGCTACATTAAGTAGCAACCAGAAATGTCAGTATCACATGTTAATTAATGATTAATGCTGGAGGAAGCAGATGCATACCTCACATATTTTTAAACTGGTATAACAAGTTTTCACCGAGCAGAGAGGGAAGTTCTCTATAATACCTAGTAATGGGCTGTGTACTTGGAACTGTGCTCCATAAATTTCCCCACCTTCAGGACAGAATGTGTCAACACACGGTTGGTCTCCTAGAATAAACTCGGTGCCAGGATTAGCAATCAGTAATGTTGAAGAACGAGGAAAGAGGGAAAAAACATACAAATGGTGATCACAAGGACAAAAAACTCTTTTGGACGCACCTGGGGTAGAAAAATGTCAACAGGGCACTTTTTAAATGTAAGACTACACCAGATATTACAAGGTGATGAGAGTAAATCAAGAAATAAAGAAAATAACGCTGTGGAGCTGATAATGCCCTGGAACTGTAAAACCTTCCTTAGTGTGATGTCCTACTTAGTAAGGAGAACTTTAACTCAGGCAGGTTGAGTTGGCATATAATACATTGTAAAAATAATACAGTGAGGTTATCTAGCATTCCACCTTGATGAATCTCAAAGCACTCTCCATCTGCTATGGACAGGATTAATGTTCCCACACTGGAAATTGGTAAAGTACATGCTTGCCTGTAAGTATATTCCTGAATTAAATGTTCCCAGAACAGAGATGCTCTCCTTAGCTGGGGTGTCCATACTATATGCAGCAGACACCACTCCCACTTTGCTCCTTGATGAAATAAGGAGCTTTCCTCTCCTGTGCTCTTGTGTAACAGTTGTTACACAGGACAGGTGTATGATCCTGTACCAAGCTGTTGCCAGAGCCAGGAATAAAAGAGAAAGGTGGGATTCATTTAGCCTAATATCAGCAAGCTCTAAACTGAGCTCCCAGTCAAGAGGGATACATAGGACTCTGGTCAGGCTTCACCCCTACAACCACTAGAGACAGGTTTCCTCACAAATTTGTCCAGCCTCTCTTAAGCTGGTGGAAATTCCCTCTTGGCTGTAGAATGACCAAACATCTTAGATTAGGCACCAGCTTTAACATAAGCAAAAATTACATAAGGTACATTTTTTTTGGAATCTCAATCATCCACTTTCCTCCTGGACACTGCTCCTATAGCTTTGAAGAATGCTCAAGAGCAAGTTACAGACTGGGAATGGTCTTATCTTGTTGACGCTCACTGACTCGCCTTGCACAGCTCTCCCTTCCCTGTTCCATTACGCCATTTATTTGGGTAGGGTCTCCATTTTTTGGAAACATTTCCATCTTCCATACTTTGAGGTACTTCTTGCTTTAGCAATATCTCAGTCACCACAGCATGGGTGAAAAATAATGATTTCTGAGAGCAGCTTGAAATTTTTACAGCATAATATAAGTCAAACTGTTAATTTGCTGGCTGCCGTGGCCTTGCACAATGAAGGAGGGAGAGGACACAATCACCTGATAAATACTTGTGAGTATGACAATATATTAGTAATAAATAAGAGTACAAATAGGCAATATTTGTTATTGAGCAGTTAAGTATATGGGTGGTACAGATTAACAAGGCATGCAAACCTTTTCCTCACTGAGGAAGCAGGCAGTTGTGACAGGCATTTTTTTCTCTTCTTTTACCCTCACCATTTCCCAGTAGTTTAGTGGAGAGACAAGCGCCTCAGACACCAGATCCAACACAATTTGCACCTCATGGTATCATAGAGCCATAGAACAGTTTGGGTTGAAAGGGGGCCTTGAAGATCACCCAGTTCCAAACTCCTGCCTGAGGGGCACCTTCCACTATCCTGGGTTGCTCCAAGCCCCATCCAACCTGGCCTTGAACACTTCCAGGGATGGGGCACCCACAACTTCCCTGGGCATGATCAAGGCAGGTTTTACCTCAGGCTTCTCTGAGGCAGCCAAAGGTGTCACTGTCCCCTCTCCCACTGCACTCACCATGGCACTCAGCTCTCTGCCCTCACAGGGTGGCTGTGGCGAGACCCATGTCCCCCACACGAGGGAGGGACACAGAATCACAGAACTGGTCAGGTTGGAAGGGACTACAGTGGTTAAGCAGGACCATCCTAGAGCACAAAGCGCAGGATTTTGTCCAGACAGTTCTGGAATATCTCCAGTGAGGGACACTCCACACCCTCTCTGGGAAACCTGTTCAGCGCTCAGTCACTGCACAGGACAGAAATTCTTCCTCATGTTCAGGTGGAAATTCCTGGGCATGAGTTTCTGCTCTTTGCCTCTTATCCTACTGGGTGGCACCACAGAGCAGAGCCCAGTCCATCCTCTGACACCCTCCCTTTAGGTACTGATAGACATTGATGAGGTCCCCTCTCAGTCACCTCTTCCCGAGGCTGATTAGGCCCATCTCCTTCTTTCCTTACAAGTGGGATTCTCCAGACCCTTGATGAACTTGGTAGCTCCAACACAGCAGGGTCCGCTCCTGGGGCAGCGCAGCCCCTCAGCCCTCGAGAGGGCGGACTCCTTCCCTCCCTCTCTGCCCCGAGCGCCGGGACAAAGGCGGCGGTCCCGCCCGGGCGAGGCGGAGCCGGGCCGGGCCGAGCCACCGCCCGGCCGCTTTATCCGCCCGCCGTGGGTGGCGGCCGGCGCAGTGCGCATGAGTTCGGGGCGGCTGCTCGGCGGAGCCGCTCCGGCCACCTGCGCGCCCTGCGCCCGGGAGAGGCGCGGACCCCAGAGCCGGTGAGTGCCGCCCCTCCCTCGGGGGGCTCCCCTCGCCCCGTGCCGGTCCCCGGCTGGGGGGCTCCTCGCTGTTCCCCGGGCTCGTCTCCGCCGGTGCCGCTGCCGTGAGGGGACGAGCCCGCGCCGCTCCGCCTGCCCCGGCTCGGTGTGGCTGCGGGAGAGGCCGCGGAGCTGCGCGCCCCGCTCTGCCCGCCACGGGAATGCTCCGGCGTCGCTCTCATTACTCACTGATGGATTTTTAATTATTCTTCCCTCTTGTTGCAAGAGCAGCGGCGGCCGGGACGGCGGGTGCTCCGTGCGCTGCGCGGGCTCTGGGCGGGACCGGGGACAGGGACCGGCACAGCCCCGCAGAGCAGCTTTGGGCTTGGGTTCGCTTTGGTACACAGGCGGGCAGGAGAAAAACTATCAGCAAACTGCTGCCCTGCCCTGTGTCAGGCTTGGCTTCCCACTGTTGAGCTGTTAAGGATATTTTCCCCCCGTGTGGATTATTTCTTGTTCTTCCCTATCATAACCTAAAATTTGCTTCTACTAATGGACAACGTTAAGAAAATATATTCAAGTAAAGGTTTCATACCCATGCGTTGTAAAACTTTGATGTATGCTGTTCCTGCCTGACTAAGGGTGATGGGGAACAGCTGCCTTGTGTCTCCTCTTTGCTTTCCGGCTATCTGCAATTTAAGGTTTCCACTGGAAAAGCTGCTGGTGTAAACAGTAGCAGATTTTAGTTCAGGATACTTTTTTCCCCTTCCCCCTGCCAGGTGCCTTTTCCATCTGGAGGTGGTAAGCATGAGATGGCTGGTGCTTCTTAAGATCTTAATCTTAGGTGGTTCGGGCAAGGTTTAGTGCGTGTAAAGAGAAAGCACAGCCTTAAAAACACTCTCGGGATTTTCAGTAATCCGTGGTCTCAAGGGCATGTTTCCTGAATTGTTTTTGTTTTAGCGTGGCGGCGAGAGGAGGCTGCTGGAAGTGGAGCTCCGTTGTGCTCGGTCCTGTGCATGGGTGTAGCAAGAGATGATTCCTGTGGTAACAAGCATGCAGATGAAATAGGAAAGAGATAAGACAGCCTCCTCGGAATCTTTGTAAACATTTTGCAAGGATTTGAAACTGTAACAAGTATCAGAAATGTAATAGTTATTTCCTTTCCTCTCCCTTTCATGAAGGACACAGAAGGAAAGACTTCTTTCCAAACCCTAAAGCGTAAGCCTTAGCTTTAAAAGCTTTTGCAATTTCTGGCTTATGCTAGTAAAAAGGTATTATTTTAAGAAAGATTCTTGACTAATGCAACATTGCAGATGGCCTTCCTTGTACAGGTACTACTTTAAAGAATTATGATTGTGGCTTTTCTCCTTCCTTTGCAGGAATTACTGTTGTATAAGAGGGGAGCTGATGTTTAAACAATAAATGGGGGTGGGAGGGGAGAGGAAATGTTGCTTGCTTGGGTCTCCAAGAAATGAAGGTATTACTTATTTCTCAGAAATGATACAGATTTTCCCAGCAGTGTCTTTCTCATCAAGGATTTGTTTGGGGGTTTTTACTATAGAGAGTGAATGAGTAAAATGAAGTTTTATGACTAGAAGTGCAAGTAATGCCTGGCATTAGAAAGGAACAGCAAGATTCTATACTGCATCTCTGTTTTGTCAGTAGTAAAACTCTTCTCCTCCTGTTAGTCATAGCTGCTTTTTCTCTGCATGCTTCTGAGAGAAATATTAACCAAGAATGTTGGCAGACGGATTGCTGGTTGGATATAGTAACTGGAACAACCTAACTCCTGAGCAGTTGACAAGTCTCAGACTGACTGACCTTCTGAAATACTGGAGCATGAAAATAAATGAGCATATGAATGTGGCTTTCAAAGCTAGCCAGACAAGCTGTTACTGTTACCAAGTCCTCCCTACTCCTTTTTTTTTTTTAATTAAAAAATAAAAGCAAGTAATTTTAATTTCCAGTATAACTAACTGCTTAAATATATTCTTTTCAATTGGGTGTGTATGGATTATTCCTGTACCAAGTAAAGTCCAGGGCCAAGACTCTACTGCTCTGTTTTGCCAGTGCTGTTTTCAGCTCTGTTTACCTTGGGCAGGCAGACCTTTATGTACTTACATAGGAATGAAATGCCCATAAATTAGCTAATTTTTAAAGTAAACACCCCTGCTTTGTGCTTCAGACGTCCTTTGCTTTCTTTCCTATGCCAGCACAGCAGTCACAAAAAGAAACATAGGAGAGCAGCCTAAAAATCCACTTGTGAGACTGTGACATAGCTGTACTGGGGCTGAAAATTGTCTTGCTATCCTAAATACTCTGTAAAACAGGATTTGGCTCACCATTGCTATGACTGTAGCAGTAGTTACATAATGAAACCCTAAACCCCAGCAATGCTGCACCTGTAACAAGACAGAAGTTGACTAATTACAGAGGCGTCTGTGCCTGAAATTGTTTATGTACACTTCATGGTTTTAAAGTGTTGGCTGTCACAGGTAGCACCACCCTGATGTTAACAGGGGAGATTTAAAAAGAGTAACTTGAAAAGAATGGGATGCTTTCCTTGTTGAAATTTGCATAAGGACATTTGAAGTCAGAGGAGAGCTCAGCCATCGCCTGGATGTGTTTAAAGCCCCATAGGCAGCTCTGGGTATCACACACAGTTCACACTCTGAGCAGCCACTGCTCATCAAATCTCAACTGGAGAGTACCAGTGAGAGCCTTATCGTTATCCTTAGGTAAGACCTTAATCTAAAGAAAAGTAACTACTTGTCACTGGCTGTAGTTTTATTTTTAGCTGGGGCAGGAGGGGATTCTCTCACTGTAAACACATGGGAAATATGAGAATTTTCGGGGATCTTTCACTGTCTAATCTACGATGTTGTAAAGGAGCCTTTGCCATTGGCCTTCATTTCAGGCAACAAGATTCAGCTGATGCTGTTGCTGATGTAGTGAACTGGGAATAGAGTTTATTTGCAAGGGAATAGGCAAAGATGTGTGGGTATGTGCTTCACAGATGCCTTTTTTTTACCCCATTAAATTCTGTCTTGAGGATGGAGCATCATCAAATCCTGCACTGGTATTCCACTGCCTTAAAAGAAGGAGCGTTTCCCTAACACTGCAGAGAGGAGTATGAGGTACTGATGAGCTGTGTTCTTGTGCTGGCTTGGTTGTAGGGAACAAAGTCCCTAACATGTAGGGTCTCAAGACCGTAAAAAGGCTGTTGCTGAAAATCTAGAAAGACCAGTTAAGAATGAAGCGCAGTATGGAATCCTCATTTTCTGGTATCTTGAGGCTTGGATTAATGCAGTCAAAGGTGTGACCTTAGGTGTTGTTTCTGAGTAAAGCATGATTTGGAGAATTCAGTGTAGTACTTGAATTATTACTTAGACGATGAAAATGTTGGTTTGTGATTGTTAGCTTTCTTTTTAAGTGGTTGCTGCATTTAATTTGACATCCAATTCACGGAACCATTTAAGCGTGTGATGGAATGTCCTAGTGAAGTCAGATTTAGGTTTTACTGAATTGGTGTCTTGCCCATCTAGTTCTTTCAAAAATGTATATACACAGGATTAGTTATTTCCCTGTTGGCAGCTCTCACAAATTCTAGTGCGAGTTGTATGAATGACATTCAGTGTGTTTCTTGAGGCTCCAGCTTCCAGATTTGGAGGACTGAGAGAATCTTTGTTTTTAGCTTTACAACTAACGGATTTTGTAGCTCTCCAGCCTGTAGAGGAAAGTTTGAATTGTCACAAGGGCGCCACAGAAACCAGAAAGCTTAAAACGAAGTATGATATCGGGATTACATGCATTGAATTCAGGGGGTCTCGCATGGTTGTTGTCACTCTGTAATTACTTTGATGCAGTTGCATATCTGTCATGGGCTGCCATGAGAGCCCCCTGCGTTCACACTTGGATAAACATTGTTCAGTCCTACTTGTCACCTGTTCTGCAAATCAATATTGATGTCCAGGGAAGTGTCTATAAAATTCCTGTTGGCCTGGCCCTCATTTAGCAGACCTTGCTGTTGTGGATTCTGTGTCTGTATTTTTTTTGTTGTTGTTGTTCTTTTTCTATTAATGGTCAGCATTTCTATTTGTCTGGCCATACTGTGGTGGCAGTCCCTCTCTAAACAAGGGCAGGAACATTTCCGGGTTACTGGGTGTTAAATAGCCATGACTGTTTGGAGCACACAGGATTTTTCATGAGCAGAAAAAGACTGTGAATCATACTAAATGTTATCATAAGCTTCTACACTTATGATGTGAAGAAGAAAAGCCAGAATTTACCATGTTGGCCAGTTTTAGTTTACCTTGGTTCCTCAACATCAGCTGTTGTCTGTTGTTACTTCAGTTTTTGTTTCTTTCTGTAATAATAGCTTATAAATTTACTGTCTGGTTCTCTGGGGTTTTTATGTGCTCAGCAAAACCTCATTAGCTTATCCTGTGTACTCTTAGAATTAGTCAACTTGCCTGTGAGGCTTGCCCCTTGTAGGCAGTACTGTTACTTAGTCTGTTCCTCTACCAGAAAGCATCAATCTTCCTGTATATCACCAGAGTAGGTTATCTCTAAAGCGCAAGGATTTATTTAGTATTTCACATCCTGAAGGAGGTAAGAAGAATTCAGTTGCTGATAGCTGTGTTCAGAAGGAGGAAATGTGTCCCCCATAATGAGCCATCAGTTAGTTCTGAGGAGTTTGGAACAGCAGTGGCTCAGTGAAGACATGTCATGGGCCAGCTGGTGTTGTCCAGCTCTGGTCTTGTACAGCTGGTTCAAAGGTATGTTGCACGAGCACTTAATGCAAGGAAAAATTTGTGAGGTTATTAGACACAAATACCTGGCCTGTTTTGGGAAGCCCTGTGGTCTCCTGACCACAGCATGCAGGAATCTGAAGGAATTCCTACTCTCCTTTGCCTTGTTTTACTGCTCTGCTGCCAACTGTCAGAAGCTGATAGAGATACAGGGCTCCAGTCTGCCCCTGTACCATCATTTTTATAAAACCCATCCCATGGTAACACTTCTAATGACCACAGAGTATTTCCAGATGTTTTTTCCACATGCTTAACTCTCCAAATTCAACCACCACCACGAAGTGCAAGGTGACTGACAGTGTGTGCAGAGCTGAGTGTGTGCCTTGGTATGTCTGAACGCTGCTGATAGATTAAACCAACCTCGAAGTTCACCGACCACTTCTTCTGTTTCAGCTGAATCACTGAGAAAGGGCTCGTTAAGAACAAAGGCAAAGTGTGTTTGATGCTCAGAGTACACTCCAGGCTTAGAAATCTATCTTGAGAAACGTTTCATGCAAAGAGGGTTCTAGAAATTGCATGTATAGTGAAAGGGACAGACTGATCTTGTGCCCTTTAAAAAATGTATGATAATTTTCTAAAAACTGTCAACTCACCTTAAGTATATTGTGCAGTTAATGGCCTAGTGCTGTCTGCTGACTTTTGGCTCCTGGCTTATGCAGCAGTTGATTTTTAGCATTTAAATGTCTTGCACTTTTGTGGGATTGATCTTTTTGCCTATTAAGCTAGTCTTCAAACAGGATTGTTAATAAAAAATTCTTTCAATCTTCTGCTACTATAGAAACAGTCCCTTGTAAATGCTAACATTGAGCTTCAGTGAAGAAGTAACCTTAGTCAGCAAAACTATAAAAATATCCTTTTTGAAAGGACAGACCGCACCTTATCTTTGATGGCAACTTCATATATTCTCTCTGAATTATTTGCCTCTGTCAAAGCAAAATTAAATCTTTGGAGGTGAAATTCAGTGTTAACTTCAGAATCTTTCAATTTCCTCCTTCTACCCTCTGAAAAACATGCGTGATATGTGACTTGTATTGTTTTAAATATCTCATGAAGGCTATCTCTAGTGTAACCAAGAAGAGGTCACTTCAGATCACAGAATCACATCTGCCCTACGATACATTTCTGGTTTAATATCTGGGATCCTCTCTCCAAACAGTACTGTTCCTGTCACACTTCTGCACTCCTGTGGCATGGTCTGATATTTTTTTATTATTAATCCCTAATGGTACAGGCACACATCTCTTAAACCAAGATAAAAAATACCCAACTACAATGACTGAACAACAAATCCCATTGCGAGCCCTTTTCATATTTAATGCATTTCTGAAGGTCGGGAGGAACAGCCGCCTGTCATCCTACTGTTCCTGCTCTCTCTGAGCAAAGTTACCTTATTTTTGAACTCTGCTTGTTACCTAGGCAATCCTACTGAAACAGACAGTGGGGGGGTCTGGAAATTCCTTAGATTCTTGACTATTTCTATCTTAAATCTATAAAGTCTTTCACTTATTAGAGATGACATAAAAAGAGTGAAGGGACTTCAGTGTTAACCATGGTTGGGGGGAATTTGTCTGTAAAATATGCTGTATGTATTGCAGCAGTGCCAGGCAGCCTCACGTCCGCTCTAGCTGCTCTAGACAGTGTACAAAGGTGTAGGAGTTTCTCAGAGCATAAAAACCACAGCAAATGGGAGAAGAAATAAGGTATATGAATGGATTATGATTTTATTGACATGTACCTTTGATGTGTTAAAGACGATGCACAAGATAGAAGGGGGAAAAAATCTTCCCCCACACCTTTTCTGCAGGCTCACAGGCCATGGCACAGCTCCCAAGCTTTTCTGAAATGAGTAAAACTCCCAAAGAAGCCACAGGTTCCAACACAAAAGCAGGACTGGTGCTGTAGTGTTTGGTACTGGTTCTTGTGTGGGCGGCTCTCTGAACCAGCCATGCTCACTGCCTTTAGTCATTGTTCAGGAGCTTTGTGAAACATCTGAACTGGAGCTCCAGAATGAGTAATGGGAGCTTGCTGGGAGCAGAGTTATTTGTTGTTATTTAGAATTCGTGGCTTTAATATTTATTGCTGCTGAATCTGGGTGTTCCTGCTGGCCTGAATGCAGGTAGCCCACCATGAACTTAGTCCTGGTTAAACTAAGGTATTGCTGTTGGAGAAAGCAAAACAATACTCTAAAATACTTTTTCCTCAAAATTTGGGTCTCTTGATGTGTTTCTTGGTAATGTGGATTAATATCTTCACCTGGCTAATCTTTAAATGTGGCTCTTATTTATGATACCTCCTGTAATCTGCAGTTGTTACCTCTCATAGTCCATAAAATGCTCATAGTTTTGAGTGTAATTCTAGAAATCTCACAGTTGTTGATACTTCAGCATCACTGAGGGACTGAATAAACATGGTATGTTCAGTTTATATTTGGAGCACCTGGATAAAAATTGGATGTTGCAACTTAAAAGTGCTGATGAGAAATAATATTTGCCTTGTGTTAGATGTCAGTAATATTCGCCTCTTGCTGGTCTCTCTTTTCCATCTGAACATCACCTTGACAGTCATAGGATGAAATCTGAAATCAGTGGGAATTTTCTGTGAATTTCAGAGGTGTCAAGATTTTCTCTGATAGTCTTGCCTTATAAAAATTGTATATTTATATATATTTGTGTTTGTTCATGTGTAGGATTTCAGAGGAGTCTAGATTTTCACTGATAGTGTTGGCTTCCAAAAATTGCATAGATTTTTCTTGTGTGGGTGTGTTTGTGTGTGGCTTTTCAGCACCACGGGGTTTGTTGTAGATGGAGCTGCTGTTGCAGGGTATGTTCTGTGCTTGGGCTGCTCTTTTCCTGCTCAGCTTTCTGCAGCACCCAGAGGTACAGCAGCTGCCTCAGTGCTCCCGTGTCTGCCTGTCCTGCAAGCCTGAAAATCAGGACCATGAGCATGTTTCCACCTCTGGGCACCACTTAAAGCCCATTATCCTGAGCATGCATTGTATCACTGATAGCTGAAGTTAGTAACAGAAAAAAGGAAGAATGTTCTTTTTGTGTAAAAGCAAGGCTAAGTTTGATCGTTAGACCTAATGCTCGTAAGAAGGGCTATGAGATGTTTTTGTTGTGGCAACCCAGTGCTCTGGATTGTGGATGTGCTTCCAAGCCTTGCTGGACTGCAGCCCAGCTACATTGTGTGGGAGCTTTCCCACAGGACACGTTGGTGCTGCGGCACAGGCGACGCACCTCTGGTAATGTCATAGCCCTCTCCTGGGAGGAGGGATCAGCGGGATGGAATTGTTGCTCAGTATTGGCAGATGTTATCTCACTGCTATGAAACACTAATCAGCTTACCAGAAGGCTCTGGTTTCTCAGCCCACAGCCGTGGGGAGTGAGAAGTAATCCGATTGAATTGGAAATGCAGGCTTGACTTTGCTTCTCGTGTCGCCTCTTGAGCCATAATAAAGGGAGAAGCACTCGGGAAGCAGGACCATCTCATTTAATTTGTGCAGTGTCAGGGGAATGGTGTCCAGTTCCCAGCTGGTTGCACATAATGTGGTATCTACCTCAGAACCAGCTGTTTTGAGGAATGTGTCACTGCTGTTCACGGGTCACAGGCAGGGTGGGTGAAAAGATGGACTGTTGGCAAACAAGGCAATTTCTCATTGCAAAGGTTGGTTTAATGCATTGGAGCGAGAAATGAGCTAGGTTCTACTTTTTGCCTACACCCTGTTCATGCTGTTAGTGCACTAAGATGACTTTGGTGTTTGTGTCCTTGAGAGTAGAAGGAAAAGTTCTGCGGGAGTGTTTTGGGAGATGATGACAATTCAGAGGTTTTACAGAGCTGGGCATTGGGAAAGCTTAAAAAAGGGGGGGCTTTTGCTCCAGTGAGTGCTGGTGCATACGTCTGTTTCAGTAAGTGTCTTCCGAATGTACAAGTACTGTTTCTTCATGGCTGAGTGAAATAAAAGCTCTGGAAGCTTTAAAATGCAATTTATAATGCGCTGGTGCAAAAATGGCACCAAGTTCTGCTCATGGATCTTTCACCAGAAGCAGGTGGCACAGAGCTGCTTCAGTAACAGGAGTTTACTGCAGCAGTGTTAGGAAATGAACAGGGTTCTGTTTCCCTCATGTGATCCCGTAAATAGAATTCTTGTTTAAAGCCAAATAAAGAGAAAGGTACTTGAGCTGGGCCAGTTGGTATCTCAGCCAGTGGGATTTTATTACTGTTAATGAAGTGTCATAATGGAAAACACAAACTGAATCTGTAGGACAAGGATATATGCAGGGTCCTTGCTTTTAACTGTCTGTAGGCATCTGGTTTGGAAGCATGGGAGATGGGATAGGGAACCTTTCTGTGCTGGATTTACAGTCATCATTTTGAATAAAACCATTTTTTTAAAAGATGCCTATAAAGTGGTAGATGTGTTTTGGGGCATAAGGATACGCCCTTTCTTAACTTGTGTGGGATTTTTTTTTTTTTTTGCCATTTATTTTCCATTTCTTTTCAAGTGTTTTAACAAGCAGATTTAACCATACCCCATTGTTCTCTGTTTCCAGACATGAATAAAGCGAGCAGCCCCACGCAACACGCTGATGGCATTCTGTGCTGTGTCGGGATCAGCAAGTCAAGAAGGTGTGATGCCTAGGAATCTCCTGGCAGATTCTCCTGAGATGGCATCCGAAATCTCTCCAGAGCACACGCATGGGAGCATGGAGAGGGCTGGCAGTGTGGACAATCGTGGCAGCCAAGCTAGGTGCAGAAATCTTGCCTTGGTAAGTGCTTAATGAGCCTTGTGCTTAGTGGTACAGATTACATAATAGCTCTGTCCACATCACGCGATTTTTGTTTTATTAAGATTGATTTTTGCCATTTCTAATCCTAAGTGGTTGCTGGTGTTGTCTCAGTTGTTAAACTCAAAGGCCAGAAATAACTTCTCAGCTTTGGTACAACAGCTTGTTATTCTGGTCTGATTGTCTCTGAGAGCTTGGAGAGTGCTTCTCTCCAGCCCTTCCTCCCAGAGAACCAGGACTGGCAGTAAGGGCTGCTCTGCCCTGGCTTTCTTTAAGGAACTTAAGGATAGTGGTTGTTCTGCACTCTGCTTTTTGCTTAATCTCTTTGTTGACACTCCTGAATAAAGGTCTCAGCTTATTTCACCTTAATTAGATGAGTAACAAATACGTCACCATAAACAGAGCCGTCCTCACATTAGTGAGTATGAGTGTGTGGCCATTTAAACCGTGAGTGAGTAACTGAGGGAGTAGGATGCACTTCTGCATTTTTCCCAATTAGCAGGGTGAATCAGGCAATGAACTCAACAGTACACTTCGTACTGTGACAGGCTAAGCCTAGAAAGCAGGTATGGTTCCTTCCATATTTTTTGAATCATCACAACCATTTGTAAAGCATTCATTTTTAATTGAGGAAAGAGAACTCTGCTAAATGTGCTTGCCCTAAGTGGAAATCTAAATCTCTGTCTTGCCTTAAACATGGAGTTAGGCTTTCTGTATCTTTCCCTCTGCTCTCCCTGATAGTTTCCTTTGAAAGAGTTAAGTGGCAAAACCTGTATTTATCTGTATATCTCAGACACATTCATGATTTTGTGTTACTTTGTGAGCTTTCTGGCACCTGGAGGCAATTCTAAAGCTGTTCCTTTTTTTTTGTTTGTTTGTTTCTACTGAAAATACCTACTGTTAATATGACGCTGTATCCTTCAGCTTGTGTTGCTAGTTAAAACACAAAACAAGTATTATGAAATTTAGTTCCTTAACTGTTTCTGATCTGTTCTAGAAAAAAGTTGTGAAGGATCGGGGTGGGGGAGGTTAAGTACACCATTTGGACTCAGGAAGTTAGTATATGTTGTTTGTTTTGTGAAAGCTGGTTGAATTTTAGAGAATTACAGTGGAAGTAGTACTTTGCTAGAGAATTACAACTTAATTTTACACAGCATTTCAAGTTAATTTTGCTCATTACTCTGCCACTAGTCTCCTAGGCTATCACAGTAGGTTTTATTCTTAGCTGCGGTAGCAGGCATGAGACTAGACATTTGAAAAAATCAGTATTGAATAACAAAGCTATGTATAAACAGTCTGTTTGTACAGTCTCATCCTGGGTCTGCTGTGTCAGAAAATGATGTAGATTCCCTGAGTCCAGCTAGATCCTGCCATGTGATAGCCCGTATGATGATGCATCAGTTAGAATTGGAATCCCTTCCTACTCTGTAATGCAGTAATTTATAGATGGAGTAAAAGTTGGCTGCAGGCTTAGGCAATTCCCATCAGACCTCTGAATGAGCAGTTCACAGAGCCTTGCGTTTGTCTTGTTTGAGTTTGTGCATGAAGACAGTGAAGTGCGTACCAACAAGTTTAATTGTGATGCCACAGGTCCCCTTCCATGATTTTCCTTCCAGCAGTGGAGTAGGTGGCATGTCCAATAAGGCTCACAACTTGCCTGTGTGGAGTAACAGGTTGGACAATATAAACTCTTCTCAATACGGGCAGAATTTCAGTTTCCGAATTTGAGAAGGGGTCTGTGTTAAACTGAACATGGAGGAAATTCTGCCTAATTGCTGGAACAGGCTCCTAGAGACATTATCTTCTTGCTTCAGTAGTTTTATAATAAAAGTTCAGAAGATGCAGAAGCTTTCATGGCCTAATGAGAAGAAAGGGATAGACAACTTCGTGTAGGCAAAGAATTTCTTATTACACCGGTTCTGAGAAAGGGGGGGATATATTTTCATGCACACTGGACCTTCATGGCCCTGAAACAGAAGTAATAGAGACTTTAATTTATCACTTTCCTGGGTCTGTTCACCTAGCGACATGGCAGGAAAGGTCAGGGTTGACTTTGATTTTTTGGGGTTTTGTAATGGCCTTGCAAAGGAAACAAGCGTGACAGTGCTTCTTATGACAGGCCTGTGCTGCTGCAGGTTTCTTCCTACCTGATTGTAAAAAACCAGGCTCTTAAGCTCCTCAGTGTCAAACTGCATTAGTCACTAAATATAACCTTTGTATTGCATCTGCGGAATTCAAACAAACCCAGGGACGTGATAATGGGGACAAACACTTGGACTGGCTTTAGCCTTCACTCACTGCTCAGAGCTGGTTTGGCTGACTCCTGGCTGGTGCTGCATCCTGTGTGTCTGTGCTGGCAGCGCTTGCTGGGGAACTGGTTGTCAGTTTAGGCGTGACCAGGAGATGGACATCAATTGCCACCTGCCAAAAGGTTTTAAAATTCTGTTTGTGGGATCCTTCCCAGTCAGCTGTTTTCACTTCAGTTTAATTTTTCCAGATTGCACAGCTTCTCTTACCTACACCATGATGCTTTCAGTTAATCTTTGACCACTGCAGCCCTTCAAGCCAGATTTATTTTTCTAAATGGAAAGCAAGGTGCTGCCTTGATTATAGGAGAACTTCCACAGAAATGATAGATGTTCTGGTCTGGATTTATTCTGCCAAATCTATCACAGCAGGTTGAGTTGAGATGGGAGGAATGCATGCCTTGATATCTTCATCTCACGCCAACATTTGTAACCATAAAATTTGTTATATATGAGGACATGAATTTGTCCACATATTTTGGTTTCTTTGTTAAAAAGGAGTATCCATACATCTGCTTGAGAGAAGTGTATTTTTTTGGTGCATGGAATCAGTTCCACTTACCCAGGGGTGAGGGCAAACAAAAACACTCTGTTCTTGGCAATTCTAGCTTCCAAAACTGAGTCTGGAATGACACTCCCAGACATGTGGTATAAGAATTAACTTGCCATGAAATACAGTTGCAGCAATTTAAGGACACTTAATTCGAAGATAAAACTAGGCCTTGGGGTTTTTTTCGAAGCCATTTGTCTTGTTCCATTGACTGAATAGGCACAAACCAGCTTCTTAAAGCCAATCCTTCTCTTTCAGTTCTTCTCTCTGGTAATTGGGCTGGGTATCTGTTCTCAGCCATGAGTAACTACTTTAATTTCTAAGTGTGAATAATGGGCTAGGACAATCGGGCTACCTGTGAAAACCATGGCAGAGGTGCTGCTTGTACCTGAAGTGAGTTCTGCTAATTGGGACTTCACTAATAATAAGCTGTATCAGTGCCTTGGATCTGTTTCTGTAACTTCAGTACTTTACCTTCTGTATCTGAACATGTCTTAGTGAGTGACAGCTTTGAGCGACAGTGAGTTCTGGTTATTCTTGGTGGATCACACTGTGGTTTTTATTTTATTTTTTGCCTTTGGATCAGACAGATCCTTGGTTAATGCCACAGTTCACCACCACTCTTTTTGGGGCAGTGGTGACCTCCAGAATTTGTTCAAATTACTATTTAATTTGATCACTAATCAAATGGCTTGAACTGGGAGAGGCCATGACTAGAAAATGTTTTGTTTGTTCTGGTTGTTCAAACAAGCTTTCTCTCTGGCTCTAGCAAGACTTGATAGCCAGTCACTGAAGATGATTCTTCACTCCTGGATCCCTTGTATAGTACAGGTGACATTCTGAATGTTGGTTACATAGGCACGAGGAACAAGTATGCTGTGAGTAGTCTGAGCTGATTCAGTGCTTTGTTTCACACACTCAGCCATTTAACTCAGGAGTGACCTGGTTACTGATAATACCATTTTTATGGTGTCTCTCATAGCCTAAAAAGTCAATATTATGACCCTTATCCTTTTTGGATCAGTACAGATAATTCAGATGCAACAGACCTGGCATTCTAAGGGCACCATATTAGTATCCCTTTACCCCAAGCCCTCTGAAGAGAATCCAGTGTGGAATTCGGGGTTCTGGAGAAGGACAGATCATGTGTCAGCCCACTGCCACCTTTTTTACTCACAATTTGAATGAGTCTTGTGATGCTGAGTTGCACTTCAGGTACATTCAAGGGCAAGTCCTGAGAAAGATTCCTTTCATAAAATTAATGTGTTTTTCCCCCTTGACACTGATACTCCACAGGCTTTACTGTACTACAAGACCTTCCACTGTGTCCAAGAGCTTTGCCGAATAATAATACACAAAAAATGAGAAGAATTTTTGACTGTTTGCTTTGTATGGATACAGCTGCTCTGGCGCAGGTGGAAGCCATTCCTTACAGGGTGTGGAGAGAGCTATGCTATGCTTCATCCACTTTAAACTGATGCGAGTATGACCTGGAAGCAGTATGCCTTGGAAAAATCAGAGCCTGACTCCTGGCAAGGAATGATCTTGCTGTAAAATCTGCTACTGAGAATATAGATCCTGAAGACTGTTTGGGCTCTATGCACAACTGCATCATTCTGCTTCAAAGCAGCATCTGGTAGATAGAGATTATTCCAGCAGGTGGGCAAGTCTGCTCTTTAAACCACACTGAGAGGCATTCCTGAACTTTCCGAGTGTTTTCTTCCTATACTCCACTACTTCTCACAGAATACTTGCATTGAAGTTTCTGTAATGTGAAAGCCAGCTTCTGCTTGTCTCACCTTCAGTGCATGGAGAGAAGATTTGTTGTGATTATATGGGTGGTCAACTTTTTATATATTAAAATACACACAGGGCTGCATCTGCCCACCACCCATTCACTCCCCCCCGTTTTAAATATAATGTGCTCCGTTATTTGAGCCTTCCTGTGCAGCTTAACTCGCAGCACTCCTTGCTTTGTTCTGGACCCTGTCCAGCTTGGCTGCATCCTTTCCAAAGTTCAGCAACTGAATCTGAACTCTGTGTTCTGAGTGAGGATGTGCTGTCATGTCATCACCCTGGTTAATGTATCCCAGAATGAGATCTGCATCCCTGAATAGCAGATTTTTTTCCTCTTTATGGTACTTAAACTGACAGAATCACAGATTGTGCAGGTACCTTGCAGTAGCTTCATCTCATCATCCTTTTTTTGTTCAAATGTGAGTGCATTTCTGGGGGCCATGTCATAAAGGCTTCAAATCAAGGTATGTGACATCTTGTGCTTGCACCTATTGGCCAAGTCAATAACCCTCTCATGAAAAATTAGCTTGGTATGAAATTATTTTATTTTTTTGGTGAAAACTATTTAGTGGCATTTGCCTGAAATGTCTGCCCATTTTTCTCAATGTTGTTCTAACACAATTTCTTTTTCCCTTTAATTTCTGTAAGCTGATGAGCCTGACTTTGTTTATCAAAGAGATGTCTTCAGAGTTTAAGTCGATATTCCTAACCTGCTTTTAAGGAAAGCAAGCTGAATAATTTAGTTAGTTTATGACTTTAGCTCATCTAGTTTGTCTTATAAGTACTTGTAGGTAATTTGTTTCCTCACTTAGGACCTATTGATTATATGCTTTGCTACCTATTATGAAGCACACGGGTACAATTATGCTCATAAACTGAAGAAATCAACACTCAATATTCTAGTTTTCTTCACCAAATGAAATGGTAGTATCAAAACCATCAGATAGTGGGCTGTAGAGGAAGCACTTTCTGACACAGCACACAATTACACTCTGGAACTCCCTGCCACAGAACGCTGTGAATGCCAGTCGTTTCCATGGCTCAGACAATAAGACAAATTCATGCTAGAAAAGCTCATTAAGGGCTATTAAACACACAGATGCAGATGCATCTGGGAAGTCCTTAAGCCGTGTACTGCTGGAAACTGGAAGGATTATGGGGAGAAAAACATTTATCCATCCAATACACAGCAACACCACCCCAGCCTCTCTCCCTTGTCCTGTGTGTTCATAGTTGCTGAAGGCTGCTGAGTTAACTGGGCATTTTGATCTGATCCTGTGTAGTAGCTCATGTTCTTAGCTGTAATTCACTTGCTTCCAGCTTCTGTAACACAGCAGTACAAACCATTCTGTTTCCCTTTTCTGTAAATCTTGTCAGAGGTACTTGACTTCTTCTGTGCTAAAGCTTTTATACCTGTTCTGATACAATTCCTGCACACAGAGCTTTCCTTTTCACCCCTTCGAACAAGTAGAACTGCCTTGTTACAAACAACTGTGGCCCAAGTGGTGCTACACTGGCCTTTGTACTACATATTAGAATAGTTTGTTCCCTTCGTGGTTCTTTTGAGAAGCATCCAGTCACTTCTCTCCCATGGAATTGTGCCTATTAATTCTTTGGCGCTGTCAAGTGATTGATAAATCAGTTGAATCTGGTGTTCTCCTGATGTTTTGCCAATTGAGGTTTGGTTACTTAGCAGTTTTTAGATTTTTTTTTTTTTTAAGCACTGCAGATGTCTTGGGATTTCCTGTGCTGTTTTGTTTCTGTCAAAGCTGTGCTGGTCTTAGGATTTTAGATCTGGATGTGATGTTCAGAATTTCTCAGATGTATATGAAAAATTGTGGGCTTCTGGATGTTAAGTAATTGTTTTGAACAGGTAGGAAAGGAATCAAGGAATCTCTTTGACGAAACAGATTCTATTCTTCTTTTCTGTCTCTTATTTTTTTTTTTCCTTTTTTATACCAAACACTGTTATAACAGACTCTTTCCTGTTTGGCATAAGCAGGAAATGTTTGGCTGCACAGAGATCTAAAATATTATTGCCAGCTGAGCATACTCAGCTATTTCAGCTGTTTGCATCCCAAACTTCTTCTGTCCAAGCAATCTTTTTAATCCTCCTAATTTAATGTAATTTTAAGCTGAGGCACAGTTTTCAAGTTTCAAATTCAGGCTGTCTTTTGACAGTAGTTTTAAAGTTTGCAGTGTTATGTGTATGTGAGATTTAGTTTAGGGAGGTGTGTTTGTGTATCAAGAGTAGGGAGTAGATGGAAACTATGAGGTGAATAACTCAAGTAGCTGAAAAGACTTTTCTTTGACTATTAAAAACCACAGATTTATCAAGAAAAAAAGAGGCCTGGAAAACTAGCCTGGAAAGAATATGAACTGTTCCAGTACTTGAAATATACGGAAAAGAACTAATTGTAAATAGACTTGGTAACCTTAGTTAAAACTGGCACCTGTTAAGTTACAAAAATTCTTCCCATCTCTGAAGATTTACTATAATACAAGTAATACAGGTGGGAATAAAGCAAGTCACTGCTTGCTTTACATCTCTGAGCTCCTTTGGTTTGACCAGCCTGAGTAGGTTTTTTTCTCCACTGTGATTGTGCGTCTAAAATGGGATTGTTTCCTTGGCTGGCAAACTGAAACATGCCTTGCCTGAGGGAGTTTCTATCCAGACTGGATGCATTGCATCTCAGTACAGTGCCCTGACCTAACACTGCCTCTTCTCCAGAGCTGTTGGTTTTGGGTTTGTTTGTTTGGTTTTTTTCTGATGAAATGTGACATTGATCATCTTGAAGGGAAACTGCATGAGGAAACAGACTGAAGTGCTAACAGAGACGAGGTTGGCCTTTCACATCTTGGTATGCTACTTAGTACAAATGTGTTTACAAAGGGATGGTTACTCAATTTAGATCCTTCACCTAAAGGGACGCAGTTCATTTCAGCAAGATCCATGAGGGATGGTTAAATCAGGCAAAGCTCTCCTGCAAACCTTACCTGGCATGGAAAAACGCTCATTTACAGCACAGGAAAGGATGGAAGGAAGTGCTTCTGGAAGTCTTCATGTCCTTGCTTTATTCTTTGCTCAGCTCTTGATGAAACAAGTTACACTCACATAGGAGCAGTATTTTTAGGTGCACAGTGTGGTGCAGTGATTCCTGTACCACGCTCTGGATTTGTTGCCACTTCTTAAACACAAGCCCCTGTTCTTTTCCTTTGCCTGTGTGAGTCTGGCTCTTGCAATGAGCTCACCCTCAAGAAAGGCTTCTTGGAGTCCTGTTCAGCTCCAGCTCAGGGCTACCTAACAAGGGCTCCTTTCCTGTCATTCTCTCGTCTACTAGACATAGCAGCCCTATGAGTATTTGGGTGGGGAAGGAAGGAGATTGCAACATCCATTAAGGGGAAAAAAAAAAGCAACCAAAAAACAAAAAAGGAAAGCTTGTCTGTCTCTTGCTTTTCAAGTGCAGCTGTAAAACTTTCCTTGGCCTTTGAAAACTGACATGTGGTGGGTGCGAGCTGCGGAACACGTCAGCCTTTGAAGTTCATCTTTTAAACCAGCAATGGCAAATGGCATCCAAATTTTAGCTTTTGTAGCAGTTTTGCTGCAAGCTGGAATAAGTCACTTGTTCTGATAGGACACTATGGATAGTAAGACTAAGTTAGAAATACCCAAACCTCTGTACACCTTTCCCACCCACCACATGTTCTAATGGCCACACAGGAGAGGGCACGTGAGAGCCCTAAAGGATTTATTTTCTCATCTGTAACATTCTGAGGGCTTGGAGACCAACTGCCACTGGGTACAATGCAGCACATTAAGTTTCTTAATCTATAGGCATTACTTTCCTACAGAGCTGCGTTGTTCTTATTTTTAATGCTGAGAATGGGGATAAAAGCTTAGTTTGTGCAAGGAGTCAACAGGCAGAGCTGCATACAGTTTTTTTTAGTCTAATCTAATATAAGATGATCTGAACAGGCACGGTGAGTTTGAAGCAAGTTGTGCTGCCCTAGCAAGAACGTGGCCACCTCTTGGATATTTGTACTGCACAGCTTTTTGTATTTACCTAAATTGTCCCAGCCCGCCACTGAGAAGTAGCCTTTTCACCCTGTCTGCACGTGCAATGAGGTGTCCTTGGTGCTTGTTAAGTTACTGACAGCAAAGTTTCCAGTCTATGCTTGGCAGGGGAGAAATTCAATCCAGAAAAGGGAAAAACTCACTTGCTTTTCAACAATATATGCTTACATTCCAGAACTTAGACAGTTCTCTTGGGAAATGTCTTTCCTGTATCCATTGTCTTAATGCAGTGCCTTTCTTAATCATTCTTTGTCATCTCCAAGCTTTTGGAAAAGTGAGTGTTTCCCAGGGTGGAGGGAAAAGGGTTAGTACATTGCTGCTCAGCTTCTCATAGTGTGTTAATCAAGTTAATCAGGAGCAGTGACTCAGAGAAAATGCAGACTGGATAATCCAAGTGATTATTTATCACTTCTGTGGTCTGCAGGATTGTTTCCTGGTGAAGAAAATAGCTTAAGGCAGTATACTGCAAGGGAGCACATCTTCATATGCATTCTTGGTTTTTCCTTTCTGTAACTCAAAGGTAAAATCTTTAGAAACCCTCTCCCTCCTTACTATTACCTCTTTGTAATCTGTCATGTAACTCTAGATAATTTATAGTTTTGTCGTGGCAGAGACACTTCTCAGTTCCAGCTTTGCCTCTAGAAGCCAAGTCACCCTTTGGACTTGAGCAAAGAGGGAATCAACCCATTTCTGGGACTGTCCTGAGTGCACCCTTTCCCTCCCATGTTGTTTCCCAAGCCTTGTCCCTGAGTTTGACACAGAACACAGATTACCCCAGTTTGGAACCAGAAGCAGCCATCCTAACCCTTGCAAAGGCACAGGTGCGTGTAGGACTTCTTTTTGGCATTTTTTATTTTAGTAGCTTTTATGGCTCTTATGATCTTTTACGAATTTGTTCTGTACAACTCAAATGAAGATTTCTTTGCTAAACAGAAGGATGTAATACCAGTTGCTGCTCTTTTGGTTTTTAATTTTTTTTTTGTCCTCTAGCATTGCAATGTCTAAATGTCTCTTTGGGCAGGCATTAATCTTTCTGTGTTTTTTTCTTTTGTCCCCATAGGATGATGAAAGTATGAAATACTTAACTCATGAAGAACAGGATGTTCTCATGTTCTTTGAGGAAACCATAGATGCCTTAGAAGATGACTTGGAGGAGATGGCCCTACGTGACAGTGGCATCCACTGTCAGTCCCCAAGGTCGACAGAAGAAAATGTGTCCAGTCATTCAGAGACTGAAGACATCATTGACTTAGTACAGTCCACACCTGAGAGCAGTGACCATGAAGGCCCTCCTAGCAGAGATACAGAACCAGGTAGTTGTGTTGCTTGCAAGTGTGGGTTTTCCCTTTGAGCTAGCCCTGACCTATTCCAGTTCTCCTTAGAAACAGCTAGAGAAATTCTGTACCTTCCTTAACTACCTCAAGATAAATTTGTTACACATCAGGAGCTCTAAGGAGTGTGATTTCAATTTGCCTTGGGGTTTTTGAAATTCTTGCTGCTACTGTAACTTTTTTTTCTAATTTTTGCTTTTCCCTCATGGGGGTCATGCATCTGATGAAGTTGTTGGTCTGCTGTCTCAGTCCTCTGCCTGGAGACTGAGTTGTCACTGTTGTGCACAGTCATTGCAACAAGGCAGACAACATTCAGCAACCTGTTCATGCTCTGCTTTTCTCTAAGACTTCCTAAGGTTTTCTCCACGAGTTTTAAGATAGCAGATTGTTTTCAGTGTTACTTTGTGTGGGACTGAAAGGCACACGATCCTATCAGTGAGTTTGTGACAAGATAGCATATGGCATGTTGTTTTTGTCACCCTGTAGAGAGTGTTCTCTCTGTGTTTGGAGAATGAATCTATCAGCTAGTACACACACTGGGACGTAATGTGTCCTCTCCTGGCTGTTTTAATAAAAAATAAGAACTGCAAAACTCTTATGAAAGAGCAGCCATTGAAGCACAGTGAATCAACACGCAGACTGTGAATGAGGGGCAGAGTGCTGTGACAGTGACACATTGACGTGGTGATTTGAACTACAGCGCTGCCTGGGAGATGCCATTGGTGGGAGTTCAGTCAGCTTCTTCTGGCTCTGTGGGCTGAGGTTGAGTTAGAAAGGTAGGGAGAAGGGAGAAATGATGCTAAAGGAGGGTTGTGCATTCTGCTCTGTGTGAAGAGTTAATGACATCTCTGCTGCTTTGCCTTTTAGTGTTGGATGCTGCTCGGAGAGCCGAGAGCCCTCAGCCAGCTGTACCTGCTGACCTTCCCCTACACCCCCCTGCACCACCACCAACGGTGTCTGAGGCACTTCCTCTTCCTCCACCACCCCCTCCTCCAGTGCAGCATCCAAAGTTGCTCCGTTCCATCCCCACTCCTCTCATCATGGCCCAGAAGATCTCTGAGCAGCAGGCGGAGAGCCGGGCACGCTTCCCCAGCGCCCTCAAGGAAGGGAATTCTGACAGGAAGAAAGGCCCGGTAGCCAACGGTGATTATTGCACGGCACCCAAGCACCCTCCTGCCCCCGCCCCCAAACTGCACCGGTTCCCCAGCAACATCAACATAACAAATGTCAGTGGCAAGGAATTCAGCGAGACCATTTCCAAAGCAGCGGTTAATGTCCAGGAGCGGCGCGCTCAGGTGCTGGCCAACATCGGTGGGGGAGCTCTTCTGGCAGCTGAACTGGAGGAGAAGCTGCACAAAAACGATTTCTTGTCACGTAACAGAAGTTCTTCCCTACGGGATCTCTCCTCTGAGCAAACACGCTATGAAGCCCTGACAAAACTCGGCCTAGTTAAGGGAAAGCCAGCTCAGGACCAAGTGGACCATGCCCCAAGCCCTCAGCAACCTGATGTGCAGCCCAAGCAGGCAGAGGCTGTTACCAATGGATATCAAAACATCCATGAGATTTTAAAAAGCGAGCCCAGCCCTTTCCTTCCTATGGGCAAAACTGTAACAATCAAACCAGAGGTGGCTCTTGCCGCTAGCAAAGTCAGCAGCGCACAGCAGAGCACAGAAAAAAATTGTAATGATTATAAACAACCTGGTGTAAGCCTGGACATGAGGAGGAGATCAGGTTCGCTGCCTAGACCTTCAGGATTTCGATCCCAAGGGATAACGGTGAAGTTTTCTGGTCGTGGCTCAACTGAAGAAGCCAGGAAAGAGGCACTCCGGAAACTGGGACTGCTGAAAGAGACCGCGTAACTTGGACAGGAATGTTGTGGCAGTGGGGGGAAAGTCATAGCATGGCTTTGTGCTAAAACAGTCCCAACAGGATTGGGATCAAGAGGATTGGAAGAAAAAAGGGAAAGTTCTCTGCTTCAGGCAAGCCAGGGAGGTACTAGACACTGTGGGATGGCCACTTGTGTTTATCCCAGAAGGACTGGCACCGCGCAGAGCCGTGTACAGCAGTGGGGTTTGACTCTCCTTCCTACAGAGATACTCATCTGTTGCTCTTTGTGACTAAGAGGAATTTTATTTAATTAATGCTGGACTGTAGCAGGCAGCATCTCGTTAATGAAGTGTACAGTGCAGTATTGTTGTACATAGCAAACTGAATGGCAAATCTTCCTTTTGCTCTTTCTGAAGCCAAAACCAAGAGCGCTGTCCTGCCCACGTCTGTCTGTCTGTGGGAGCTCGAGATAATGTCACAGCTGAAATTTCTGGCAGTGTGACACCCTTCTGTGACTTTTTGTTGTCTGTGTTATCTGGCTTGGCTTTGTTCCCTGACAGTAGTGGAGTCTTCTGCTCCCTCACTCTGCACTTGCCCTAGAACTGTGCACAGGATGGCTTCTGCTTCGACCTTCTCCTGGACAGAGCAGCCCGAGCTTTGAATGGGTGACTGCCTCACTCTGCTGCTGCACCTGGAGTCCCCCTCCCTTCCCAGCCACCTGCTTCTTGGTCACGCCTGAGCAACGCACGTGTCCAGGGAAAGGCACCACGAAAGCCTCAAGGATATGCATGGAGCACCAGATTTCGCACTGACGGCCAAAGAGTCTCCTGACAATCTGTGACCCCAACTGCTCTGTCCCAGGGAGGATCTCACAGCAGAGAAGCCATAGGAACAAGTTAACTTTGTACCAAAAGCGAGACCCGTACGTCAAAGTCTTGTCTTTTATGTCGGGGTTCCTGGGAAGGAACTGTTCCTTTTTTAACAGTAGCTGTACTACACGAATTATAAGCTCTGTTACTTCTGACACTGTCATTTGGTCTTCCTGTAGTTTGGCAGCCCTAATAATCCTCTGTTCACAGCCTTATTTGATCTTGCCCTGCCAATACATAACAGAAGTTACAGCCAAAATTTTTGCAGGCTAAGTGGAGTTTCAGGAGAGCTGCATGTAAGAGCACATCATTCCTGAGTGGTCCAAGTTGGTGGTATTTTGCCTTTGTTCAATAGACAAGCTGTTAAAGATGGTCCCAAAATATATTTGTGTGTTGGTATGATTTTTTTTTATATGGCAAAGCTGCCCTTCCACATTGAAACTCCTTCCCTTTTTGTATTACCTGAAAACATTAAGAATAGCCACTTTAAAATCAAATGCCAAACATTCAAATTTTTTGTTGTTATTCCTTCATGTTTGATTTCTTGGTGTTTTGGATTTTTTTCTAAAGGGAAAAACTGACTTATTCACTGCACTTTCTAAAGCCTTGACCAACCCACTCCTCCTCCCAAGCAGCTGAGCAATAAACCTTGGAGAAGAGGAGGGGTGGCTGCAGCAGAAACTGGCACATCCTTTGGTGAGGAGCTCTGACATAACTGTGATAAACAAGTTTGTACTTCTTGTGATAAAGTATTTCAAACTTGCTGAGCTGTACTTGTAAACGAAGCTGTCGTGAAGGAAAACCCTTTGTGTCATTCTCAACCTGCCTCATAAGTTAAGGGTTTTTTTGGTTTTGGTTTTTTTTTTTTCCTTAAATTATCTGCTTACTGCTTAAATTTTTAATTGTGTTGTTACGGTATCTGGCTGGTTCTGGTATGTAGTTATTCTTTTCAGCCTTTTCACTGGGTAAGTGATCATGTTCCTCATTGTGACAGGCTTGCTATACATAAGCAATCAGTAATTAAAATATGTGGCCATTCCTGGCCTGGCAGAGCACTTGGGCGTGCATAATCCAACATGAGAGGTGCTGCTGAAACAAAAAAGGCTGCTTGTGTGCTGCAAGCAAAGCACAGGCTTGTTCTGCTGGGCTCTGAGTCTGTAGTCCTCAATCAGAAAGACAAGGGAGTCCATAAAATACACCCAAGCACGTGCTGCAGTGCAGGCTGGAATGGAGGCCGACGTGTGGATGATGCATCATAATTTATTAACACAACCTGCTAAGTAAATTTAAATGTTTCATGGCCTTTGTGCTTTTAAATCCTGGTAAAGCAAATTCTTCATTATGAATGTGAAGTGCATATGAAGCAATCTCCACATCTAATCACTCCTTGCCAGCTCCTCTTTGAGTTGTTTACAGCTGAGAGTCCATGCTAAGCAAACTGAGGGGGAAAACCCTGACGCTGTTTCACTGAACTTCGGTTAAGTTCAGTAACTCTGTAACATCACCCTGCTTAAAAAAACCCCAGATGTTTAATATCTAAAGTTGCTGTAATGCTGAATTAGCTGGATCATGTTCTTTCATCCTTTGTGCAGGGCTGTGTCCTCAACTGGTGGGAAGTGAGAATTAGATCTTCATTAGGTAAAGCAGTTTCTGCCCAGGGAGGACTTGGAACGAGGTATTCATTGTGGCCCTTCATCATAGCAGATAAATTCTTCTCTGTGCCTAAAACTGTAGTGAGTAAAGCCATGTACTAAATGAAGTTAAGTCTAGCTGCTAAGAACCTGTATATAAATTTAGCTCTATTTTGTGTACCTTGTTTTGTGTGTATATGTTGCTGTGATTTTACTTTCTTCCCCTCTGTGCTAGAGGTAACTGTCTTGCACAAATCTGAGAAATCATCTATTAAACTAGAATAAACCCAATGAAATGATGGCTGATGGGAGGTGCCATTGTGTTCTTTGCCACCCAGTAGCATGACTCTTTCTTGGAGGAGGGAGGTGACTTTTTCTTAATGGTTAATAGTGATTTAATAACCTTTCATTTTGCAGCTGTGTGTGAGCCACAACCCAACCCTGTCTTGCCAGGTGATGGAGGAGGGACAAAAAAAAAAAAGGTTATGTCTGACAAGAGTTGTTTATTCTCACTGCTGGGCTTCAGCAGCTGTGATCAAGGTCCATGCAGGAATGACATTCATCCTGAACAGTGTTTGAATTAGACAAAGTCCCTCTCTCACAATGTTTTGCATTATTAAAATGACCTTTCCAAGAGGAATATTTTATATGTGAAAGAAGAATAACATCTTTGTTTCCAAGGCTGTTACCATGAGTGAGTGTGGTCTTGCTGAGTGTGGAAGTCTTCCTTGTTGCACAGGTCAAAGTTCCCTGTCAGAGAACATTCCTACCCATCCCTTCTGAGCATGTGTATCATGTTTGCTGCCTTTCTGCCTTTTGAAGAAGGACTTCTTTCTAAGTATTAGGGTGTTGTTGAGCATTTGTCCAAACATCATGTGTCATAAAAGAGGGAATAGAATCACTCTAGAAAAAATAAATATTTCCCACTTGCTTGAGCTACTTTTCTATCCCTGAGGTTGGATGATGTAGTGGTGGCCAAAAAGCATCAGCAGGTGCAGCAGCTTTGTCTCTAAGCTTTCCAGGGCTGCCTCAGGGCTCAGCTACATGTCTCAGCCAGGGCAGGGCAGGTGGCCTTTTGTAATTGTGTCCAGCTCCAGCCTGCAGCCAGAGGGAAAGAATTTAACTTGGCTCAATCTGTAATGAAACTTAAAGGAGGTTCCAGTGCCTCACCCGTGCTCGAGGTGAAGCCTCCCAGCTGCCCAGCACCTGCAGCCTTTCAAGTGGCTGCAGCTTGGGGAAGAAGCTTTTGATGTTTTGACTCCTGTTTTACACACACACATGGAATTTGGTTCCTCCCTTTAGAACAGACAGCTTCAGAAAGTGTTATCCATAGAGGGATCAGGGAAGGCAGGAGGCTGAAGGGAGGTGTAGTTTTAACCCAGCAACCTGGGCAGATTTTCAGTTGTGTTTGTGCCTCAGCAGAGAGTAACTTACAGCTCTGCTGAACAAGCTCAAAGTGCTGTGTAGCTGGACCCACCAAGGTAAAAATCACAGCCCTTCCTTAGCTGGCTGCTCCCTGTCCTTCCTGGCAGAGTGGGAGCCAGCGAAGCTCAGCTCAGGCACAGCCGCGCCTGCTGCTATGGGATTGCTCTGGAGGCAGCTGCAAAGGAAGGGCCTTGGAGCACACGGGCAGCACCAGGATGGCTCAGCCCAGGGCGAGCAGAGGGGCCCTTGCTGGCACCCTGAGGCTGTTCTGCCATTCCAGGCACCCCCAGCTCCCTTTCCACTGGCCCCTTTTCCAGCCACTCATCCCCCAGCCTGCAGGGATCTATGGGGTTGTTGTGACCCAAGGGCAGGACCTGGCACTTGGTGTTGTTGAGCCTCATTCCCTTGGCCCATCGATCCAGCCTGTCCCAATCCCTCTGCAGAGCCTTCCTGCCCTCCTGCAGACCAACATTCCTGCCCAACTCCATGGCACCTGTACACTGCCTTGATCCCTTGTCCAAGTCATCAGTAATGATGTTCACCAGGGCTGGCCCCTGCACTGAGCCCTGGGGGACATCACAATGACCGGATGCCACCTGGGTCCAGCACCATTCCCCACCACTCCCTGGGCCCGGCCATCCAGGCAGGATTAACCCAGCCAGGAGAGCACCTGTCCAAGCAGTGAGCTGATGGCTTTTCCAGGAGAGTGCTGTGGGAGACAGTGTCAAAGGCTTTGCTGAAGACCAGGGAGCCACAGCCTTTCCCTCATCCCCAGGTGGGCCACAGAAGGATTTCAGGTTGGTCAGACAGCACCTGCCTTTCACAAGCCCTGCTGGCTGGGCCTGATCCCGTGGTTGTCCTGCACATGCTGTGTGATGGACTGGGGATGAACTGCTCCATGACCTTCCCTGGCACTGAGGTCAGGCACACCAGCCTGTAGTCCCATGGATTTTGCTTCCAGCCCTTCTTGTAGATGGGTGTCACAGTTGCCAATTTACAGCCCAGACCTCCCCCCTTAGCCAGGACTGCTGGTCAATGATGGTGGAAGGTGGCTGGGTAAGCACCGTGCCAGCTCCCAGGGCAACAATGGGTGGATCTCACCAGCCCCATGGACTGGTGTGTGTCCAAGTGCTGTAGCAGCTCACTGACCATTTCCCCTTGGATTAGGAGGCCTTCCTTCTGCTCCTCATCCCCGTCTCAGGAGATTGGTACCAGAGAGCAACTGGGCTTGCTATTATGGACTGAGGCAAAGAGGGCAGGAAGTACCTCAGCCTCTTCCTCACGCTTTGTCTCTGTTTCCTTCTGCATCCAATAAAGGATGAAGATTCTGCTCAACCCTCCTGTTGTCAACAATGTATTTATAGAAACATTTTTTCTGGGCTTTTACAGCAGTAGCCAGATTAAGTTCCAGTTAAGCTTTAGCCCTGCGTAACCCTGATACCCCTGTATTCCTTCTGAGTTACCTGCCCCTTTTTCCAAAGGTCACACACTCCTTTTGCCCCCTGAGTTCCAGCCAATGCTCCCTGTTCAGCCACGCTCATCTCCTTCTCTCCTGGCACACTTTTTGGCATGTGGGATCATCTGCTCCTGTGCCTTTAAAATTTCCTTCTTAAAAACACATCCAGCGTTGCTGAACTCCTTTGCCTTCCACTGCTGCCTCCCAAGGGACTCTGGCAACCTTTTCAATGAGAGGACGTCTTTAATTCACCAGACCTCCACCTGCTCTTGCTTTGAGATAATTCCTGCATCCCATAGAGGCAAAGGGAGACAAATCTTCATCCCAAAGCTGACTCCCAAACTATAAATATCTTTTCCTCTGAGGCAAGGAGGGTCGTTAGACTGGATGGAGCCAAACCCTTCCAAGGGAACACACCCTTGTCTTGTGTGTTTTGTTTTTATTTGGTCTTTTTTCTTCCCCCAGAACGGGGTTTCTCTTCCCATGTGAGGTGACTCCTCCCAGATGAGGAAATGCCTTCCCTGAAAAGTCCTCAGTGCATCCCTGACTACATCACCAAATGGTCAGATGTGTTCTTACCTCAAGGGAACCGCCAGGAAAGATTATTTTCCACTGGGCCATAAGTACCTGCTGCTACTTCCAACTGGCCAAAATAAGAACACCAGGAGAGGCTTCAGTAACTTTGGGATTAAACTGAGCAGGCACGAGGAGCCGTAGATAAACCAGCTGGCAGGCTTGAAGGAGCAACTCAGCTTCAATTTCTCTTTTGTTTATGGGTCTTTGCACCTGCCCCTGAGCTTTAATGAATGCTTCACAGAGCCCCAGGAATCACAAACTAATTCTGAGTGGTTCCCAAAGCTGCTGAGGCACTCTTACCCAGTATCATTATTTTCTTCTCAGAAGGGTGTCTCTGTGTTATAAAGAAATGCAGATGCTACAGTATCCTCACCTGAAGGGCAAAGTTTTTTTGAGTTTGGTGGGGTTTTTTCCCCATCATTTTTTTTTAAGAAAAAGGTATGTTGAAGGTTTGAATTTAAAAGAAATAAAATAAATACAAAAAATCTTTGCTTGACCACTGAGTCAGGGAGCAGCTCCAATTCCCAAAGCCTGTGCCACAGCCAGCCGGGGGGGCTCTGTTGAGCTGCTGCTGGGGTCTGTCAGAGATTTGGGCTTTAGTCCTTCCCTGGTGCTTGCTGCACCCAGTTCAGCGTCCGCGCCGATCCCACAGCGGCGTCACCCTGTCCACCCTCTACACTCGCCCTTCGCTCCAGCTCAGCCCCTGCCACGTGTCCCAGCAGCCACCCGAGCACGGAACGCTGCACTGGGCACAGGGGAAGGGCTGTCCCACGTTATCTGCTGCCGAGTTCTCCTGATTTGTTTGCTATCAGCCCCGCGTGGAGCTCGGAGGCACCGGGCGCGCGTGGGGTTGGGAAGAGCAGCTCAGCAGCGCCTTTGGTGCCATTGAACAGTGACTCTGCCTTCCCAGGGCGCTGCTGCGGCAGAGCAGCCAGGACATCCTTCCTCTCCCCTTCCTGCTCTGCAAATGGAAGGTTACAGGAGTTACTGGAAAAGCCCCTGAGCAGCAGACCAAGGACACAGGGCTGGGGAACCGAGGGATGTTCTGCCTAGACACCAGCCAGACCAGGGGCAGGACTGATTCAGTGGGTACCGAACCTCACTTCTCTTCGTGAGGTGATGCACAAATCCCCGTCCCTGCTCCCCCAGTAAGTGCACACCCGCTCCCAGTGCCCCACGCTCCCTGCCAAAGCCCCACACAGACCCTCGGGAGGTCCCACGTCCTTGAGCCACAGCTTGTTCAGCGCAGGAGGGCTCAGCAGCTCCGCGCAGCTGTGTCAGCATCCTGTGAGCGTCCTCCCTGAGCCTGGAGAGCCGGCACGGAGCTGCTCCGAGCCCTGCAGCCCCCAGCCCTTGCTGGGCACAGCCCAGCTCATGCCCAGGGCAGCTGGCACAGCCTCCCCCTCTCACTGCTGCCTGGGCCTTCCCGTGCAAGTCCCTTCCCTCTCTGATTCAGCCTCGGAGCTCTCTGTTAGAACGGGATTGCTCATTTCCTCACAGGGTTGGGGAGGTCAGCTTCACCCTCAAATGTTCATGATGTATTTTTTCCCATCATTTCAAGGGAAGCTCTTAACTCCCTGAACTTGTTATTGTCAGCATCAGAAAACTGTGTAATTTTTTAATCTGTTCTCTGCTTGCTTATCCATTCCCACAAGGAAGGGCAAGGGCTGCGTTTCCCAGCTGGGAAATAAGGGCAATGATGTTAAGCCAAGGAAAAAGCGCAGAGATGAGCTTGACCTTCAGGTTTCCAGGCTTATGGAGTAATCCTGAATCACCCTTCCTCTCCCACCGTCACACCTGCCCCTTTGGTAGCATTCCCTTGCCAGCCCAGGAGAAAATCCAGCAGCCTGGAAGCTCAGACTCACATGTGCCAGGAGTTGTTCATACTCTGATTAATGAAGATAAGCCACCCATTGCACTGATGCTCAGGGGGTGGAATGACACCAGAAGGAAAACAGTATTCCTACAAGCTGTTGTGGCAGGAGGGGAGAGGATTTCTTCATACTTAAACATCTATTAGGAAACAGTTGTCAGCACATTTCTATTTCCAATATCCAGCCCCGCACAAGAGCAGAGGATCCACAGGATCTTCAGGCTTCACGACACAAACTTCATTACCATGGAACATTTCCTGCCTCCTAAATGGATTTTAGTTTGCCTGATCAGGTTTAATTTTTATTTATGGCGTGAGTTTTCCAGTGAGCTTGAGCCCAGGAAATGGCCCCTGTGAGCCCAGGAAATGGGTCCTGTGAGCCCAGCATGGCAATTCCTGGTGCATCCTGTAACAAACCCCTTGGCTCCGTGCCGGCCACGCTGAGAGCAGAGACTTTCCTCTGTAGTTTGTCACCCTGCAGCAACAGTGGGGCTTTCTCTGAACCCAAAAGCTGCTCTGATTTTACATTAGCTAAAACTCACAGCCAGTAATAAACCCCTGGTTTTCATGGCTCTGGGATTTGGGACGAACGTGAATAATAAATTGGTTTATTTACCCCTCTCGGGCATTTCAAGTGGGAGAGTTAGACTGTGTAAGTCCTGCTGCTGCACCCATCTTTCTACTGGAAACGAAAGGAGGGATGAGGAACTGGTGTCTGCCTGGAAGAGCTCAGCTGAATTCCCGAAGAGAAGTGGACTGAAGCTGTGTCTTCCTCCCAGGAAAAGGCTCTTCCTGTCCTGAGCCCAAGGAGGAAGCCAGAGCTCCCATCACCACTTGAAAAGCTGCTCAGAGCAGAGACAGGAACAGCCAAAGCTGCCTCTGAGCTCCCTCTCACTGCCTGGTTTCCTTCACTTCCATCACTCCAGGGAGGCAACTTCCAGCACCTTGTAGCAATTTAATTGTGCGATTAATACAGCAGCGAGCCCAAGCCTCCCTCCGGGTGGATTCCGAAAGCCTCACTGACACCTTCAAATCTCGCTTCCCCGGACAGAACTTTGGATTTTTAGCTCACCATGAACAGATAGATGTGTGTTCATGTGTACATTATATATGTATGTATATATATATATACACACACATACATAGTGTAAATAATTGAAAAATTGGAAAGAAAACTACCCCCGAAACAATTAAGGGGTAAATACAGCGAAGTTTCCAAGCTCTCGGGCTGTCAACTATGATGTGTTCTCAGCAGCAAACATGACTCTCCTTTATCCCCTGCACAACAGAAACTTTTTTCCTGCAGGTAAATGTCAAAGAACAAATAAACATCAGCAACAGCTAAATGTCTTCCTCCTTTCTAAGTGTCTCAGCCACTTTTTTATTTGCCTGACGGCTTGGATCCAGGTACTGGAGGGAAGGAAGGAAGGAGGGAGGGAGAGAGGCTTCTTTATAGAACTGTTGGCTCTTCTAACAAGGATCATAAACACCAAGTGTTTCAAGGGCACAATCACACCCCAACAATAATAACTTAAAAGCAAAGTTTACAGTTCAAACAATGCAAGTAAATATTTTGACATTTGCTCATTTGTTTGATTCCTGCTCAAATAGTTTCCTACTCCCAGTACACTGGGACTTCCTTAGGAGTAGCTGGAAAAAACCCTATTTATAGTGGAGTTCTGAGAAGAGACAGCAAAGTGTCACCTCAGAGAAGCACCTTCAGCAGGGCAGGACAGTGCATGACTGCGGAAAACCTCAGCATGGAGCAAATGAGTGATGAAGCTCAAAGAAGGGAAAAATGAGGGAAAATTTAATGTATTTATTAGGGGACAACAGCAGGCTCATGGAATCATTATTGATGGATTGATTTTGAAAATATTCACTCACCTCGTAAGGACATGTGGCCCTAATACTACAGCACCAGTTTGGGGGGACAATAGCAATTAATTCATTTTTAAACTCATTTTTTCATTTATCCACCTTCATTTACACGTCCCAACCCCGGGTGGGACATGCAGGGAGTGCCCACTGCTCACCCTCGGCCATGCGGGTCCCACGTGGATCTGCGGGGCTGGGACTCCTGCCCAGGGCTGTTCCCCACTCCTGCTCAGCTCTGTGTTTCCACTCCCGTCCAGGGCTGTTCCCCACTCCTGCTCAGCTCTGTGTTTCCTGCAGTCAGACGCGCTCCATGCGAAGTGCAGGGAAAACAGCACCAGCCAAGTGCCCGAGTTGGACATGGCCGCTCCTCGCAGCTCATCCTGCGGCCCTGCCAAGCACACAGAGCACTCTGCTGGAACAGCCAAAGGGAAATGCTGGGATCTGGGGGAGAGCAGGCACGCTCCACAACAGAGGTGGTTTTCTAAGCCTTAATCTACACAAAATTGTGTGTGCTGTGGCACAAGGGCATCAATGGGCTTTATATTTGTAGCGGCACAACAGAAACAGCCCCACAGATTTCTTACGCTGAAGGCCTGGGAAATTGAGATTGCAGCAAGTCTGCAAACTCAGCAATTCATGAGGAGAAGATTTATACCTTTTTTTTCTTTTATCCCATTACATCATTGCAGGTACAGAAAGGTGTCCGATAGTGCCAGCTGGTGTTCAAGGTGTCGCCTGAGAGTACTGACATTCCTGGGTCAAATTCCAACTTCTGAGCTTCCCAGCCACCCTGTCTCCATCCCAGAGCGAGGGCCAACACAGCACCTCAGCTTCACCAGGCTTTCCAGTGATGCACCATAAATTATGGAATGGTTTGGGTTGGAAGGGACCTTGAAGCTCATCCAGTTCCCCCATCACCGCTTCCACTAGAGCAGGTTGCTCAGAGCCCCCTCACAAGAGGCCGGCATGGCCTCGGACCCATCTTGTCGGCTCACCTGCACTCAGGTACACTGAGGCTCCTCAGGAGGTCACCAACCTGCCTCCTGTGATGGGAAGGGCTTCATTCCCCCAAGTGCCTGCCTTGAGCTTTTAGAGGCTTGAGAGATGAGGGAAGAGAAATTACCATCAAAAACTGAGGCACGGTTGTTGAGTACAAACCTTACAACAGCTTTGTCTGTCAGCTCCAGGAGCCTCACGTCAGTGAAGACAACTCCGAACGCCAGGGCCTGACTTTAGCCCAAATTCTTTCCACAGAAGGATAAGATAACAGAAATCTTTTACGTAATCAAGGGCATGAAGCAGTTTCTCCTTCGTCTACAGATGTTTTCCCTCACTTAACTCCTTCCTTGCAGGCTCAGGAACACTGCTGCAGGAATGCTCTTTGCAAGGGTACCTTCAACCAGCATCCCATCAGAAAGGCTCCCAAGGGAACATCCTCTGCCCCATCCACAGGCTGAACTCGGGATGAGTTCCCCAGTGACCTGACACACCTGGGTCACTGCACTGCAGGGAAAGAGAAGCAGTGACATTAAACATAATTTTCATCAATTAAAATAAACATCCTGTAATCTGGGTAAAGCAGCAATATTCATTGGTAACAGACACTGACCAGAACAGCGGCGATTCCCCTATTCCTGTATGAATCCCAGGCTGCACACCCAACCATTTTAATTAAACACCCTCTGAAGGAAGGCAGAGGATTCTAAAGACAGAGAGGGAGCCATTCAATCCCTGCAGCAACAACCTGCACGAGGATCAGGTGGTGAAACTGCTGTGCAAGAAGCAGGACCAGCATCCAGCCACACCACGAGGTGTGGGGTCAGCAATGGGAAGACAAGGAATAAATAGGATACAAATTGGGTTTTTTCTGTATATCATGGAATGGTTGGGTTGGAAGGGAAGGACTTCTAAAAGTCACCCAGTCCAACACCCTTACAATGAGCAGGAACAGCTTCAAATCCATCAGGTTGAAATCTTGCATCTTTCCAGGGATGGGGTATCCACCACCTCTCTGGGAAATCTGTGCCAATGTCTCATCACCCTCACTGTAAAATTTTTCTTCCTTATATTTAATTTAAGCCAACCCTCTTCTAGTTAACAACCATCACCCCTTGTCCTACTGCAACAGGCCCTGCTAAAAAGTTTGTCCCCATACATTCGACCCTGATTATTTCACTCACAATGATCTTTGAGGTTTTTATTTGGCACAACATCAAAATAAGTAATTTTAAAATTGAAATTCAAAAGGTTTCACTGAACTGTTTTTTGATTTCAGCCTGAACTCAGGAAAATCCCCAGGTGACCCTAAACTATTTTTAGCAAATGATTTTAGAAAGACATTTCTATTGATCCCAATTCCATCCAAGGCATTGGACTGACACATACAAAACATTGCTAATGATTTATTTTTATGCAGTTACTCAATCTGGATAAATTAAATGCTTTTGAAACTAAGCAGCATGTTGAGAAAAGGAAGCTGACTCTAGTCTGAACCACAATTAGATGCTTAATTTGCTATTAGGGATTGGTAGGCATTGTTCTTTGGGGAAGTGGAAATTTCATCTGACCAGTGGTCACACTGGTGTAGGAGACATTCCTGGAGGAGCTCAGAGTTACAAACGGGATTAATAAATGTACCCATGAATTTCATGTGGAAAGAAAACAATATGAAAAAAAATCACATACGACTTGAATCAAAGACCTGAAATTCCTGTCCAAACTACAGCCCACCATACACCCCAAGCCCTTCAAAACACCATTTCCAAAGAACAAACCGAATGTCAAGAGGCAGACACCGACTCTAAAGTACAACACTTTATTGCAGCATTGGCAAAGGTCAGATTTCTGAAGCTGGTGAAGATCGGGCGGCATTTCTGTATGAAATGTTACAATTTTACAAGTCTCTCTTCCTACATGCAGAAACCAAAACCAGTGGTAAAAAGGATTTTAAAAGAGCTAGAAAAAAGAATTAGTAGTAACATACAGATGGGCTCCTTAACTCAATGAACTATCTCTACCTGAAAGCAAACAAAACCCTACGCTAATAAATAACAGATTGTCAGAAACAGACCAAGAAACCTCATTTCTACTTAGAAAAAAATAAAAATTCTACTTGTTTCCAGACTTAAATCTTTTTTTTTTTTTTTTTTAACTTTTTGTTTGTTTCAATAGACACAGAGGCTTATCAACCCATGAAGATCAACAAAATATTTGGATCCACTCCTTGACATCCTCCTGTTATGCTGACTGGCACGTTTTGGTTTTCAATGATACATACAATGGGCTCAACTATATCCCTGTCCTTAGGCTGGTGTCAGGCTGTTCCAAGCAGTACGAGTCAACACCCTGTGTTCATCAACTTCACCTTCTATTTTAAACCTTAACAGACATTTTACCTCCTTGGCTCTTCAGTTTTTCACCCCTCCCCACCCCCTTTCTGGCACATCTGGCAGCAAAAGGCTCTTCCTTAACCAAGAATGTCCTCACTGAGGAGTGTTTGAGAAGTCATCCTACTCGGCAGCGTTTTCTTCTGGATTTTGCCGTTTGCTCTATGTTTTCCTACGGTAGGTTTGCAGCCCCCAAAGAACATCCTTCCAACACCAAGTGCTCGAGTCGGAGACAACGTAACTTGCGGCGAGTTCAGGGCTGTGTTTCCCTGCACGCTGCGCTGCCGAAGGCCTTTCCCATTCCAGTGGAATCGTCTGAACTCCAGGCTGCTGCTGGCTCTCACCGAGCTGTGCGCAGGTCAAGTTCCCCATCTCTTTCGTTTGCTTCTGCTCCTATGAGAGGATTAACCCTCAACGCGGTTCCCATAACAAAAAGCTTTTTTTGGAGGGGTGGGGGGGGAGAGGGGAGGCTGCTCTTCGTGCCCCGCGGCCCCAGCCTGTCCCAGGTTTCGGTTCTGAACGCTCTAGACTGACATGCTGAGATGTGTCCACTGCTCTCGTTTAATCGCTGGAGGACTCCACAACACCAGAGATACAGGACCTAATGAAATGACACTGGCGGCTGGATCAACGTCTCCTGCGGGAAGAGCGGAGAGAGGAATCAGCTCAGCCTGAGGTGCCCAGAACCCTGAGAGCAGCTGCCACTCATCCTGATACTCTAATTTTACCCTCTAACAGAAAGTTACATATTTCTGTTTTCTGCACAAACCACACCGGACAAACAAAGGGGGATAATCTGCACCTTATCATCCCAGATGAGATGCTGAACTACTGAAGCACAGCGGGGAATTTGTTGAAAAAAATGAGTTCTTGTAAATAGTTTTCATCTTTCTGAGCAGTTTCTTAATGCTTAGAAGTTCTGCAGGAATGTTATAAAGGGCTTTCTACAGGCAAAGTATGGTTAGAACCTTTTTTTAGAGTCAACAGTTGCATTCAAATCTTCCATCATCCCTTGTTCATGAAACACATCCCTACCCCCAAAAAATCACATTTAATTCTCTGAAGAACATACAAATACATAAAAGAATGACACCGGTTTGCAGGCAGAGGATTCAACAAGACCAGGGCAGTGCAGCAGTAATACCACCCCAGTGTCACCAGCTTCAGCACAACTGCAGTTACTGCATCTGGGCTTGTTTTCGGCTGATTTTAGGCTGCAAATTAAAATTAATAATACACAGCAAAATAAAACATCATGATTTACAATTCCAAGAAAGCTCCAGGGCTACACACCCACATTTTTTACCTTGTAAACACAACAGTTCATGTTTCTTTACATCAGTGCATAAACCCCCAGTGTTTGTTGAACAGCCATTTCATCTAAACCTGACAATCTTGTAAGAAAAATGTTACAGATTTGTTAACTGGACACAGTAACTTCTGCATCTCTTGTACCAGATGAAGCTTTCACACTAATTTTGTATTTGTACGTGTTGCTTTGTTCTGATATCCAGTATTTGTGTGTTTTATTTGAAAACACTGTGTATTTTTGCCAGGAGTTCCCGAGCTGATGCATCACTACAATTCACTGCAGCACTGCTTCTATTATTTGGTTTTAAGCCCATTTAGTGTTACACAATGTAATATTCCAATTCTTCGTGGCACGCTCAATATCAGGAACACTGGCTATGTGCTTTCAATAGGAAGGAACTTAAATTTGTATCTATTTAGTAGACTGACATCTCACTTGCAGAATATTACAACCAGGGAGAAACATCACTGAATTGCAGGACCATGCTTTTAACTCTCCATCTCCCCTAAAAAAATAATTCTACTGCTGATAGGAAGGGAAAGAAAAAGGCTGAGACTGGCTGCATGTCTCTAACTTGGTCAAAATGACTCTCGCCCAAACCAGCAGCTGGTGGTAGAACCCTGTTTCAGGGGATTACAGCAAGGTGCTGCTGCCAAAAATAGCAGCAGTAGTTTTTCCCAAATCAGGTACTTAGGTCTTTCACACTTGTGTCTGAACTAGTAAACTTGATCCAAACCTGTATTTGGCAAGGTCAAACTCCGTACACAGTTGTAATTACAACCATCTTGAGCTCCATGTGTAAAATGAATGAAGTCTTGGCAGTCTCCTCCCACACTCCCCTTCCTGCCACTGACACAGTTATTAATTGGTATGAAATTCATACAGTCGGCTTCTCACGCCACTGCTGAACTTTAACACTGCCTTGCTGTGACTGAGAAATACACAGAACCTCTGCAACAAACCATGGCTGGAGGAGAAAACTGGAAGCCATGAAAACACACAGAAACATCACACCAAAGGCTATGAAATAATCACAGATCCCTGGCACGGGTGAAGCTGGGAGAGCTCAGGCAGCAAGACAACATTACTGCTTAAACTGAAAAGCGCCCAGGAGAATATCAATAACCAACTCCTTTCTGCATGCTTCTGACATCACAAGATCACAAAAATCCATTTATTTCTTGACATGTGAGACCTGAAGTTGGATTTCACACCTGTCCCTAATCCCCTCGTGTCCTTCATTCCACAACACTCTGCATTTCTGCAGTGCTGCATTTCTTCATAAATCTCCTCACAAATTTCCAGCTCCAAACACCTCCTCTCCCAACTCACTCATGCTTTGCTTTCCTCAACTAATCTCAGCTTCGATGCTCTTTGTTCCCTCTCTCCCCAAGTCACCCAAAACCATGAACAAGAAATAGAAAACACCACCGTGCCCACTAAAAACCTATTAAATCTGACTTACCACCTTCCATACTGTGAACATCACAAATACAAACAAACCACAAAAGCTGGACTCGCCTAAGTAAGAGAATCCTAACTTCTGCAAGTCATTTTATATTCTCATCTATTCATCAAAAATAAAATGCTCTGAACAAAGGGAAATGAAAGTCAGTCTGCAGGGTGGGCTGGGAGCAGGAAGGTGTTTTGGGGATTGGTAGCTGGTTTCCAGAAGGCCACAAAGCTGCAGGGGTTTTTGGCAGGTAGTTGTTATTATTTATATTGAAAAAACTTTTTCAAACACAAGTGTCTTTCTAATTGAGCATGGCTAATAAATACAATTTTGCCTTCCATTCCCTCTAAACCGAACTGTGATCAAGTGTCTCTCCAGCTTTCTAGATCAGACTCACTCCGAGCTTGCAGAGGTCAGCAAGCACCAGCCTGCCAAGGCAAGCACCCGAGACATTTCTTATTCCTTTGTGTTCAGCTCCAGTGCAGTCCACCAGAAGCAGCTGCAGGATTTGGAGCCCCCCTCCCATATTCCTCCTTTTGCTTTCCTACCATGAAACAGCTGAAAAGGGGGTTGGAATTTCTTAGCTGTGTTTGAAAGGCTCATCTCAGTAAGAAGTGAGTTGAAAGCTTCCTAAAACAGTATTGCCAATGCATCAACTGCAGGACAGGTGATGTATGGATTGTGTTGGTCCAGTAGCTGAAACAGGAAATTGTGTTAAATTCACATTTCTCCTAATTATCCAAACTCTGATTTTTCAGCATTAATGCAATACTCTTTATGATGAGAATATTTAGCTAATAAAGTCCCAGCATCCTGTTATTACCGTTATGCTTCATTTTTCTTTATTAAATGAATTAAAGAGAAATAAGAGTCAGATGTAAACAGAAGACCTAAAATCACCATTTAACTTGAATATGATTTGGTTTGCCAGCCTATACCTGCATCCCCAGGGGAACTTTGGACACAGGCAGGCCCTTCTTTTCTGTACTTTCAAAACAGCAACAATTTTTGAGGTTACTGCTTTTAATAAGGAGAGGTTTAACATGATAAAATCCCTGGTAAGGCCCCACTTCTCAACAGAAGAAATAATTACAGGGGAGAAATTTTACTTTCTTGGTAATCAATGTTTTTAAATACATTTTATGTAATGTGGTTATTTTCATTTCACTTTTAAAACCAAGCCATTTAATGGATCTCAATCCTCTTAAACAAAAGAAAACCACTTGATTTTTTAAGAAGCTGTTCATAACAGTAGAAGTCTATTTTTATGATAATCCCATCACCAAAAAAATTACTTCAGTAAATTTTGTGTTTCCTGAAGGTACCAGTTTAATAGCCAGAGAGCCAAAGGTCTTTCTTAACACACGAATGCTACAGAACTGGAGGCAAGAGCAAATTGTTTTCTTCCCAGTTCTGCTGAAGCAAATCAAGAAATCCCACTTTTAGTGGAGTCACATTAAATTATCTTTAAGGCCAGTCAGCCTTAAATGTACGAGTCCCAGAAAGAACCTCCTCCTTAAAGGATTAGCAGGTCTCAAAACCTGAGGCAATACAAGCAGGCAATTCCAAACAAACAGGAAAAAACTCCAATTTTTGATCCAGCATTTTCCACACTCTAAATAATAAAAAATCTGATAAAGCCTGTAAATCTCACTGCATATACTTTTATTTCTCCTCTCTTAATGTCCTTGTTCTGTACTAAAGTAAAAACTTCAAAATATTTCTCTTTTAAAAAAAACATATAGAGGGTTAATTACTTAGTGAGATCCAGTAGTTCAAGGTGAAAGACACATGGAAGAACCCAACGCTGCCTTCATTAATTTCTGAAATGAACTGTTACAAGAGGTAGATTTGGATTTAGCTTCCAAAAAAAGGTGTTTGAAACAGTGCTTAGGGCACGTTTAGCAACAAAAAGCAAAGGTAAAAACAACAAATCAATTTCTCTACTCTCAACACTACCTGAAACGCAAGAAAGGCCTCATCCCTACCTCAGCTATCAGAACCTGTCACGCTGTACATTACAGTGGAGTCAACCAGGAGATTTACTTGCTCAAATTATCCCTACCCTCAAGAACTTTAAAACAAAAAGTTGCATACCTTAAAGAAAGCAGCACACTGTTATTTCCAGTAAATCTGAGTTATTTTGCAAGAAAATAACATTTCAGTCATGTTCAGGTACAAAGAAGCAACAACATAACACAGTGTACTTAGGAAGTGATAACATCTTTGTTACACGTGTCGGTTCTACCAGGTAGGAATGTAAAACCTTCTCTGAACGGATACTAAAATTAACAGCTCGGTTCCTATCTGCTCTCAGCAAGATCCTCCAGTGTCCTCCCAGTCCACAGGGGATCTTTTTAACAAAGCATGAGGGTGGTCTGGGCAGGGACTGCAGTGCACCCTTTAAAATCAGAAGACCATTTTCGATATATCCTATAAAGCAGAAGCTCTAATAACGTAGGCAACAAACAATCTGTGCCAGTGGGAAGCCATTGGTGGACCCACAGTCTCCAATAAATAAATGGAGTTATGAAAGGTACTACTCCCTTACCGCAGGCTGAGATGGCTCAAGCAATGCGTGACTGCCAGGCAGAGCACTGCAGTACACAACAAATAAAACACACCTGCTCAAATAAATTTCCTGTTGTCCATTCCAAGGAGCTTATGGATGAAAATGAACAAAGAGTAAACTCCATAACACAAAACTACATCAGAACTGCAAGTGCATGGCACTTGAATAAGCAAACACTACTCACACTGTTTGCTAATGTCTGACCTACTTCACAGCGAAGTCCTAAATTATATTTTCCCTACAACATCTGAATATACAAAGTTTTCTAAAGAAATGCATTTAAAAGAAATCCACAGATATCACATCTACTGGTCTGGCTGCTATATTTAAAGAATAACTGCAGTGTGCTCCTTGTGCCTGGAAGAACAAAGGGCTGCAGCTATTTATGAAACACCTGCAAGTATTGTGGCAACCCAGTGTAACTGAACACTTTGTATTTCTAGAACAGCATTAGGTCACAGTGATATGAAAAAGCTAAATGGAATGCACTGCTCATTTCATTGGGTTACATCTGGTTCATTTTCAAAAAACATTTGTTTTAAACTGCAATCTTTAGAATTTTTTTTTGTACAAGCAGTGTTTGTATGACATCTCAGTGGAGTGAGTCATAATTAGGACATTATAAAATAATCATAAATATGTACCATGAAGAGGTTGGAAATGCTGCTGGACCACAGAAATAGTACATTACATTAACTTATTTGCAGTTTACAAAGACAGACCCATTAGGAGGAAAACTGTCCCTTCCCAGTTGCTGCTCCTATCAATCCACCTTCAAAATGAACTTGCAAAGAGAAACATGAAAGCAAGTCCGCATTCCACCTCTATTCAAATTTGTGCTTCGGGGCTAATTTAATGGTTTATTTGCCAGCTTACTCTGAGTGAGAAAAGACACATACTAAAGCCTCAGAACAACTATTAAGCAATCAGGAATTACTCTTTTCATGTTAATGATGGTCTTGGTACACTCTTGCACACCATAAATTGAAAGTTCTTCTCCCCCTTCCCCACCTTTACTTTCCATTCAGAGCATCAAATACAGAGGAATAGCTGTTAAGTTCACCTCACAGAAAGAGCATAATGGGAATTTCTGCAGATACTAAAAAAATATCCTCTCCTCCTCTCACTGAGAAAGCAGACTTGCGTCTTTTCCCCTACAAAAAGAGGCTCAGATTCTTGCAGCCATTTCAGAACTGAAAAATAATCTTTTGGCTTCCAAACTGTCAAGGAGGCACAGACACTGTTAGAAGCACAAAACGCTGCTTGGCATTTTAAGAGAATGCTTTAGAATGGGAACGACTGCCCAATGCACTCACTACAGAGATCATTATCTGTTTCAATTATGAAGGTAATCACTTGCCTAGAACCAGAATTACCACATTTAAAGGAAGATTGTCCTACCTCCCACCGGTTTTAAAGATTAGATCTGCATTAGGTGCTCCCTTCGGATGCTGGTAACGAGGCCGCCGCTCACGATTAGTATTTGCTGGAGCTGGACGCTGTGCCAGAGACTGCAACATTTCTGGGATTTCAGACAGAAGAAAATGAAATAGAAGAAAGTTAAATACATTTTCTATGCATCATTTCACACAGGAATTTGCACAAGCACATGTCACTGGCATTTATACTTAGACGTTGCAATAGAGTTAACACTCCTCAAAGTTATTACACAAAAGTTAATCACAAAGTTACTAAATTGCACCGACAGCTTTGATAAACCCAAGCTACCCGCAACATGAACTTGCTCTCCCAGATGTTCCTGCAGAAGGAAGTGCCAGCAATGGTTTTCATCAGAGATGCTCAAGAAAGGGCCTGTGACCTTTTCTTTCTAAACACATCAGCCACCACTTTCTTCATCAACGATCAGGAACAAAGACTCACAGCAGCACGAGTGGCCTCAGCATTAAACCTCCCTGGAATAGTAACAACTGGACAATGCTGCTGCCAATTAAAGACTCAGCAAGAAACCTGTCCTAAAATTAGGCATTGTCAGTCAGGTATTGAAGTCTAAGCCTGGCATAATTGGATCCTTTCCCGGGGAAGACAGGCACCTGAAGAAGGTGACTCAGCTGACCCACATTGCACCAGCTGTCCCAGGGATGGGGTTTTTCTCTTTACTATCAGTAAGAATAATTTGGTGGGGGCAGAAAGCAGCCCACACTACCCAGTTTAGCCCTGGATGACCAACATTTGGGCAATTTAAACTAGGATAGTATTGTATTCTGATATTTGATATTGTATTTTGACAACTTCTAGCATTTAATTTCATTTTTTTATTGATTAAAAAAAGTCTTTTTATCAGGCTAAGTTAATGGTTATTAAGTAGCCAATATAATTACGGATCCATCACAGGAACTACCAGGTAACTTCTGCCAATCTGTTAATGGAAAGTATTCCTGACAGTCCACCTGAGCAAGGATCTACATTACTCAGCAAACAGACAGATGGGATAAATGAAGGGGAAAAGTGGAATAAGCTGTTAAACAGATTATGTTTGAAAGTCTGCTCTGTCTGGTTCTCTCATCTCTGGTAATCTCATTGGAGACACACACCCATCACCTGCTACACACACACCTCCACTGCTTTCAGCGACTTGAACAGGCTGGGACTCTAAAGAAAGTTCCCCCACCATTTACAGAGTGCAGGTGAAGCTTTCAGTGAAGTTCTCCACCCAGTCTTGGAGAAACTGGGAAACTGTGACTGATTTAATACACAGTAACTGTGGCAACAGCCAGTAACCCTTGTGTTCATGTTCAGTGCAGCCCCGCTCAGCACGGGCAAAGGAAGCCACTGAGACACTGCCAGTCCATGTTTGCAAACACTGTGAAACACCATCCTTCCCAACAATCCCATGTGCCGGGAGAGAACTCTGGGGGCAGTGAGGAGGCTCAGGAGGAAAACCAGGTTAGGGTGCACGGCCAGCCAGGTGTGAGCAGCAAGCAGTGAATGAGCCAGTATGTGCACGTCTGCCTCTTCTGTTTTCCCCTCAGCAAGTGAAAGGAAATACGGCACTGGGAAGTTCAGTACTGGAGAAGGTAACAGAAGGCAGAGATGGCGGGGAGCACAGTGTGCTCTCTAGGCTAAAGGCACATCACCAAACCTCCTTGGTTTTTTAGTGAAGAAAGAAACTAATCTGCACAGAAAAGTACCAGTCTAAACTAGAGAGCCACCCAGCTTCCTAATGGTCCTTTAAATTAAAAAATGTTTGTAATACAGTAAGCTTTGCTAAAACATTAAATCATTCTCTGATACTACTTTGAAGTACATCGGTGAATTTCTATCTATTACCTACCCTGTGCAGATGAAAAGAACAACAAATACATGTGCAAACGATGGCACAACCCTGAGGCATTCTTCCAGAAATTGAGAATTCTCCCTCCGTCAGTAACTTCAAAGCATGAAACAGAAATTTAAACCCAACACTTTCATTCAGTGGGTAGGTACCAACTTGTCACAGACAGAATGACTCTTCAAAAGCAACAATCAACTGCACAAAATCTAAATAAAAAATTGTTCCAAAGGCAAATATAATTTGGCCTGTTTAATTTAGCCTCATTAAAAGGTCCTTCTTAGTTTGGTTTTACTCTGTATATTACCCAGGTTAATAAGATGCATCAACATCTGTTTTAAAAAGGAATGTCAATTATGGAAAACCCTTTTTCTTTTGTGTTGACTTCCTTCCTGTATTAACATTTTCTACACAGCAACTAAATCAAAATCTATGAGGAAATAATAAAAAACAATTCCTATTACCAGTTACCAATTGATATCAGTTGTCTGATTTTGTCCAGCAGAATGGAATCAATGTGATCCTTTTTTGGATAAAGAGTACAACTGCTCACAATAAAATCCTAGATAAACAGGTTCATTTTAAAGACATCAACAAAGTCATACAACAGGGCATAAAACCCAAATGCCTTGACCAGCAGAAATATCGGAAGTATCTCATGAGGAAAAACCAGCAAAAAGCCTAAAATGTCCAATTTTAGAGTCTACTCTCTCTCCCTTTTTCTCACGTGGGCTTTGTACGAGCAGAGTGTCTCAGAAAAGTTTCTGAGCCAATTACCATGTCCAACACTAAGGATATATTGTGTTACCACTTCAGAGCTCTGCAGATACTCACTTTGGAAGATACTTCTTTTTACAATTACAAGTTCAGTTCTTGTACTATCAAAGTTCTGTAACTTTGTAATGTATGGATTCCATAGTGTTTTAAAATTGGAAGTGCTTAATTTAATTATTTCCCACTTCTTGATGAACAATGACCTTTCACTAAATACCTTCAATGAGATTTCCTGCTAATTAACTACTTACACTGTGATTACCACCAGACTACAACATCTTTACAAAAAAAAAACAGAGCAAGAACTTTTGAGATGCTAAACAGAAACAGGAACAGAAACATGGGTTTTATTGGTCTGGCTTTGTTTACTATCTGAGTAAGCCAAGGGAAGTTGAATCTGAAAAAAAAACACAACCCAAAACAAACCACCCAGCAACTAAACACACCAAGTGCACCTGTTTGGGGGCTGTATAATCTGCTCTATTAACTGTTTGCTTCAATTTGTCCAGGTTCCAAAATGCCTGGCTTGCATGTCTTCAAAAAACAAATTAATTATGTTACCTGTATGAAACCTTCATTTTGTTAACATATGCTTATGCTCCAGATCTGAGGACTCCTAGAACCTTTACAATCTGATGCTGAGGTAACATTTTGTATTTCTCTGGTGAAGGTTACCTCAGTATAGTCTCAGCAAGACTAAGGAGGAGTCTAAATACTATTAATATCTAATACAGCTAATAATAACTTAAAAACAGAGATTAAATTGCACAGAATTCATCTTGTATCCAACTCGACTGTCTGCAGTAAACATCAGATTAATTTTGTATTACCTTAATTTTAAAAGAACAATCTCAGTTCTTCTCCTTTCCCAAAATAAATGAAAATGCTGAAATCTGAGACCCACTTGAGACCTCCCCTTCTTGGAACAGCTACAAAAACGTCTTTAAGTGTACAGACCAGGGAGTAAATAATGAATGACTAAAACAAAAATACAGGTTTCCCATAAGGACTGCAAATCAATATTTAGAACTTCAGCTGCAATTCACCACAAATAATACTTTCTGCAGATCCACAAAGGCTCCCCTGAAAACAAAAATTAGATACTTGGTGATTTTCTTACCCTGATAGTCCTCTTGTTCCTGCCGTTCATTGATATCCAAAGTGAGCTTTTTCATCCTCATTCTCTCCTCCTGCTCCGCTTGCTGTTGGTTCCAATGGTTTGCAGCAAGTTGGGAAGACATTGGTACATTTAGGATCTTAAACTGCAAATGAAAAGAAGTTTGTAAGCGCCCATCAGAGAAAAAACCCCAACCAACACAAAACCATCCAAAATACAGAAATGCTGTGGTTATTTCTAGGTTATTTCAATGAGGTACTTTCTACAGAAGTTTCTCCTGTGAAGGTGTTGTTTGTTGGTTTGTTTTTAAGCTTTTTCACATAAAGCAGCATGAGAAAATGCAAGACCTGCTGAAGACACAGAGAACACAAAAAAGAGGCTGAGGCCAAACCCTATTACACACAGTATTCATGGGAACGAAAGCGACTGACTTTCCCTAGCAAGGCAGAGCCATACGCTTTATTTCTTATTTTTGATATGCCCACAGAGAATTGCCCTGGTCTTGAGATAAAAGCACCACAGCTGGCTCAGAAAGCTGCATCTCCCTCTTCAGGTCTCTGTCTTCCAAAGAGATGAACACCCTGAGCAGAATTTCTACTATTATCCCTTGTGATAACAGAGGAGAAACATTTCAAGT
>VYZT01022266.1:4846-26463 GCA_013400735.1 Pomatostomus ruficeps
CCAGGAGGGTGGGTTGCTCCTTTGCATGCTGTGTGAGAGCCAGAGAACAATTTTAGTGTTTGAAAGGTTTTTATCATCAACCTGTTACCTAAGGAAGCACACATGTCCCACCAAGATTTTCAAAAGTACATGAAGTTTGTGCACGATGGGGCTGTCACCTGGATGTGATAGCAGCAATGCTGCTGTGGTAAACCACCTTCTGTAACGAGGCAAACAATGGCAAAACTGCAGGTGGCTCTACCTGCTGGACACAGAGGTATTAGTTCAATGTCACAGAGGGCATGTTCAGCTCCCAAGATTTATGTTGTAAACACGTAGTTGGTCCCTGAGCACTTGCTGGTGTCTCACTGTGTAACTCCCTGACAATGAGGACCTGCTTTTCTCTCCTGAGCTCTCTCAGTGACTGAGTATGTAGGAACAACCACAAGCCTGAGCATCATTAAATTACATGAAGCTTAAGCTACGATAGGAAAATTAGTTATACCTTCTCCATGATCACTCCTCCTTTATCATCCAGAACAGGAAATGAGTCAGATCTTTGGCATCATCAAAACTGCAGTCAGCCATTTCCATTTCACAAGCCAGTGTAAAGATTGGCAGTGAGTAGGGGGCTCTTGTTCATTGTAACTGGAACTGTTACCAGTTTCTTAATCTGTCATCCCTTCCACATTACCTTGGTGCTTCTACTCTGAAGGGTGGTTTGTTGCAAACAAGTGGGTTAGTGACCCCAGGCAGTCCAAACCTGAGGAGGCTGAAAAACTGTAAGCCTACCTTCCTTAAATCTGTTGACTACTAAAATGCAGCCTTTTCCACAATTGTTTCACTTAGATAATGCTCAGGGTAATTTAAAACATTTTTGTGTTTCCTTCCACGTATGCTGCTGTCTTTGTATACGAGTGCTGTTTAATTTGTCTATTTACAAGCTAAATTAGAAAAGTCCTGAAAAGTTTCTTTTGCATTGATTTGGTCCCACACATTTGATAAAGATGCAGGTCCAGAACCGTGTTAAATTGCTTTGTCTTTCCGAACTATTCTGACTGATGCAACACAAAGTTTAGTTTCCCTTTTCTGTAGAGGATTCACACTGAATTTTCATAATCTCTTCATGTCACCTTACTGCCTGCTCGTATTCTTATGTACTCTTTGTATGTCAGTTATTTCCAGTTTAAAAAGTCAACTTTCCTAAGATACTTAGTCACCTACTTCTTACAACCATAGGCGTAAGATTATATGTGTTGTTTTATTATAATGACTTAATTTCTGCAAGTTCTTAATTTCCAAGTTTTCTGGCTCTTCTTATGGGTCATCTTCTCCTCTTATTTAGTCATAATGTCCTTGACTTTGTGTCATGAGGCATGATACTGTTCCTTAGAAGCTTCTGTAATAACTCCCCTCCAAACTGATAATTTCCCTTACTTTCTCCAGGCTGATAGTATTTCTCAGAGCACCAAAACTGACTTGCTGAAATCTATTTTCTTGTTCAGAAACATATGATTACCTGTAGCTTAGTGTTGCATTTTATTACAGTATGTATTATTGAGACCAATCTAATGAGCCTGTAGTCATCTGAAATTTTTTTTAAGCACTCAACTTGCTGCTGGTTTGACAAAACAGTATCATCTCAAGCACAGTAGATTTACATGTGTAGTTCATATGGATGAAATGTCACTTGAACTCACTGAAAATAGTGAATAAATCTTCATCTTTAGCAGAGCTAAGTTCTAAAGAGCAGAGGAAATAAAGACCAGAAATAATTCCTGTTCATCTTACTTCTACATTTATTACAAGTCCAGTTGAGATAAAACGGTCAACAGCTTAGTAGTACTATGGATCTAAGAAGAGCTCGAGTGGATGGAGGCTTAAGTCTTATGTCTTTTCTGTTAAATGGGAGCGACTTACCAAAATATGGGTATAGATCTAATATCAATACTCAGCTGAGATGGACAAGACTCTCTAACAAGGTTAGAAAGAGTATGTTTATTGACGGATGGGCCGGCTGTGTGGAATAGCTTCCTAATACGCAGGGGAAAGTCACAGAGTATTACAAGGTCTATTTATCCTGAGAAATTCAGTACAGATACATATCCATAACATTGCCACCTTCCACTCCCCACTTTGTATGGTAATTAGCTGAAAACTAATTAAGCCTGCGCAAACAGCCCTTTGTAATGTGTCGGTGGTCCTGTGAGTTGAGGAGGGGGCGCTGAAGATGAAGTAATCTTCCTCTCCCTCACTTTGACCTTTCTACCTTTCTGGGTCAATTTGATTGATATAGCCCCTGGAAGACCTCCAGTTCCTCCCTTCATCCTCTCTAAATGGGATTTTCAATTGAAAAATTAGTAATTGTCCACATTTCCTTAGATCTGCTAAGCACGAGTGCAGCTGAACAAACAATATAGCAAAATAATCAATCACTACAAATTGCAGGCCTGATTCTCTAGCTAGTAATCAACTTAGTTAAGTAACTTCAACTGGCCTGTTGGCCTGCTTGTCTATTTTAACTAATTTTAGTAAATTAACCTTTTTACTAAAATCCTAATGCTTCACTGTTTAAACTTGAATTTTTAAACTCTGTGTTTCAGGAGGAACTGTTCTTAATGCTCAGAGAAAAATTGTGTTAATTTAAAAAGCACCATTTGCATTCACTCTTTTAGTATATGATAGTCTTGCAATAATAAAGTATGTTGGTTTGGGCTTTTGTGTATATGTAACAAGAACTTTCCATTTTTATTACATCAGTTAATCACAGCGATTACAGTGATTTCAGAGCTTGCAATGCAAATTACATTGTGCTTTTGTATTAGCTATTGTATTTCTCTGCCATGATAATAAAGCATTGCCTTTATTCTGATTTTTTCCTTACAATTTTTTTAATTCCTGCTTGCAGTTCAGAGTTCCTCAGAGCATTATTAGATTATTAGTATTTCTTACCAGCTTCTAATTTCAGCTGGCATGGAAAGAGGCAAGCAGAAGTTCTTGCCAGCTCTTGCATTCGTGGTGCTGTAAGAATCATTCAGAAGACAGCAAAGTATTCAGAAAAGTCACAAAGTCATGCAATATGAAAAGATAAAATGTTGGGCATACTTGTATCTTGAATTGAAGACAAATTCTCCCATTCACTGCTTTCAGTAAACATAAAGTGGTTGTATCGTGTCAAACTAAATGTTCCTTTGGCAAAATATTCTCTCTCTGCAGTAACAGGTAGGAGAAGCGGAGGCAGGCGTGCAGGACAATAAGGAAATATTGTGATATATCTTCAGCTGAGGCTCCCAGAGTTCTAGATAGCAATGATTGGAGTCTCCCACTAAGCTGTTGCCTTGCTCTTTAAAGTGATCCAAAATTTTGCCATCAGCAGCTTGCCATGCCAGTAAGATCTATACTTGAGCTATGCGACTATTTCCTTTTCTGTTTCTGAGTCCTGAGTGCATCCTTTTAAGTGCCATAGTTCTTTATGTGAGAAGAGATGGTGACCATTCCTATTCATTTTCCTTGTGGTCTCTTTCTCACTTACTCTGACTTCATTTATCTTGGGGTTGGCCCACTTTGGATTACTCCCTTTTGCCCTGGTTATCCGTGTATTTAATGATCCACATATGTAATTGTGGGGTAGCCATGGTTAGTACCTTTGTACTCACGTGATGGTTGATAACAAACTCAACGTGATCTGACCATGTGCGCTCACAGCCCAGAAAGCCAGTGGAATCCTGGGCTGCATCCAAAGCGATGTGGGCCAGCAGGGCATGGGAGGGGACTGTGCCCCTCTGTGGTGCTCTGGAGTACCAGTTCTGGTGCCCCCAACATGGGAAGGACACGGAACTGTTGGAGCAAGTCCAGAGGAGGGCATGAAGTTGATGAGAAGAACAAAGACAGGCTGAGAAAATTGCGGCTGCTCACTCTAGAGAGGAGAAAGTTGCATGGAGACCTCATAGCAGCCTTCCAATATCTGGAGGCCTACAGGGAAGCCAGAGAGCGAATTTTCAGGGACTGTATTGATAGAACAAGGAGTAATGGGTACAATCTGAACGAGGAAAAACTTAGGCTAGATGTTAGGAAGAAGTTCTTTCCTGTGAGGGTGGTGAGACACTGGAACAAGTTGTCCAGGGAGGTTGTGGATATCCCAACCCTGACACTTTAAGGCCAGGTTGGATAATGCCTTGAGCAGCCTGGTCTAGTGGAAGGTATCCCTGCCCATTGGAGTGGGGTTGGAACTAATGATATTTAAGGTTCCTACCAACCCTCAACATTGTATAATTCTGTGTTATCAGTTTCAGATGGGTCGATATTGACAAGGTGCCTGGCCACAGTCTCCAAGATGCTGGTGTGCTATGAGCACAACCATCGAATGAAGCTTCTGATTCACTCTGGACTTGTCCTCATGCTATTTGCTTTCCCTTTCATCACTACTGAAACCTCCGTGTGGCATCTACACAGAATTGCATACTGTGTAACTAGGTTCTTGAATTTCCAGAGTCCTAACAGCTTGCACACAGTTTGACATTCTTCAGGTAGAATTAGGACTGTGTTACTCACATGTACTTTGCATTTATCTACACAGAATTTTATCTGGCATTTTATTACCTTGCCATTCAAAATCATGAAAACTTTTTCAGGAAAGTTTACACTTCCCCTGCTGAATAATTTTAATTTATAGCCAATAAATCTTGCCACCTCCCAAACCCAGCTCCTTTGCCAGATAATTTATAACTGCATTTTTCAATTCAGATTCTCACAGAAATCCATTTTCCAGGAAATTTAATCATCCTTCCCTTTGCCTCCTGGGCTTGACCACCTTGCTTAGAAATATCAAAGCAAAGTTAGGATCAAATTGAATTGCTTTCATTTAGATGTTAATAAGTTGAGTTGTAAAAAGATATTTTTCCTGCAATATTGAGAACAAATTTCTGCGCCAAGATTAAAACAAGATATCTTCAGGGAGTGTTGATGCTTTCAGTGTCATGTTTGTTCTGGTTTCTCTAAATTGGGATCTATTAAAAGTTTTCAGTAACGTAATTGAAAATGGATTGGTACAGTTTTGCATATGTGTGATACTACTGCGTTACAGTGTTGATTCAATTTTTATTCATTGCTCCTTTTAATTTGTTGTTGATTATCAAAGGAAAATCATTAGTATATTGGAGTATATCTTCTCTCTGTGATTTCAGTGGAGCATATCAAATAAACCAAGGCATCTGAAATTGGAATGTGCGAAAAATGCAGTATTTATGTCAATAGAATATTTCTGTTAAATAAATGCTGCTAATGAATCTTCTGTAAAGCTGATTTTGTAATAAGTCAAGGGTTACAAAGAATGTGCAGAGTTGGAGGACAGCATTAACTTTGCAACAATAATTTGTCATCTGTTGCAAATCTTTCGGATAAAATGCATCTTACTACTTTACATAAAACTTTCATGTACTTTGAGATGAAAAATCATGTACTTTAAGTTGAATGTGTAAAGTTATTAATGGATGTTTCATTTATACTCAAATAGCATTCTTCATTAGACCACTTAGAAAAGAAAGCCAGGCGTTGTGGGCAAGGATGTTAATACCATTTACCACCCAAACCACCTCCCCTTCTTTCGTTTTCAACATTACACATTTTCTTTATTTTCCTTTAAAGAGACTTTACTGTGAAATTCTAGATGTGAAAATCATGGCTTCAGCTTTTTGCAGAGAAAGTGGACAGTATAAAAGCATGATCACCTTGCAGAGCTCACAACATACAATTTATGTAAAACAGACCAGGAAGGAAGTGTAACTTATAACTGGAGACCTGGAAATCTAGACAAAGGAGCTGTTCTTATTTTCATTATTCAAAATGTAAATTATAGAGGGAGAAGAGAAAATTGTTTTTCCAGAGAGCAAATATCATCACCCAGCCCTTTCCTAGACACTGCTTTCCCTTTCAATTTCTAATCTGCCCGTCCTACCGGTGTCCATCTCTAGTCCTCAAGGAAGCCATATTTCAGTTTTTCCAGCAATGCTAGTCGAAACGCTAACAGGACTGATGATGTTGGTTCCTGTTCTCTGTGATTACAAGGAAATCACCCAAACCCTCGTGTCCCTGGTTCATCTCATCTCATGTAACAAGCAAAATACCCACGTTCCAAGACAGAACAAATGTTCTCCGACAGCTTTAGGTAGGAATTCTGTGAATAAAGGGTATTTGAGTTATGTTGTAACTTTGTATGTTTTTTCACATTCATATTTATTTTAATATAACAGGTACCTGTTTTATTAGAAGCAAATTTAACATACCTTAAGGTATTTCTCAGAATATGGCTGTTGCTTTTCTACGTGATATGTGACTAATCTCAAAAATTTTAATCTAAGTAATAGTAGCAGCCATGTTTGCTCAAGAAGAGGTATTTGGGATCTGAATGAGATGGGAGGGGCACTCTAGAAGTTTTGTATTAAAGTTCTGTTTTTCTAAATGTGACAATGTTTATGTCTTGTACATGCTAATGAATTTTACATAGCTTTCACGATTCTTAGCTTTGTAAGGTGTTATTTTACATTTATTGCCCTATTTTTAATATAACTTCCAATATAACAGAAGCAAAACTTCTGTTCTTGAAAGAATTGAAATAAAATTAGCTAAATGTTTTGAGTCTGAGATATGGTGCAATCAGAGCTTACCTCTCTTGATTTCTTCAGTGTATAAAAGACAAACTTCAATACCCATCTCACAATCTGAATACAGCTCAAGCTTACAGCACATTCTTGAACAACATTTTCTATCTAATTAGCACACTTTCCTCATGTATTAATTACAGACCAGCCTGTTTGCAGATAAAAAAATCCCAGCCTTTTCTCCTTTATCTGCTAGTCATGGGAAGTAATTCTGAATCACCTGAGTTAGTAGGTGTTAGCTTAGCAAAGAGCAGTGGGTTTTAAATATATTTATGATGTCAATATTTTACTACTCCATATAACTTTCCATTTAAGAATAAATACTTATCACATTAATAATGACTTAAGTTGTCTTCTAGGGAGGAAACTGAGTCAGAGATAGTTTAGTGGTCAGCACAGAAAGTATAAAGACCAGATATTCTAGATCCTAGACCTGTGAGCCATAAAATGTATCTCTTCACAATATCACAGTTACTAATTTGACAGAAGTAGAATGTCTTTTCTTGCTACAGAAATAATTTGAAAATCGCTATCACAATCAATAGCTTAATTGACATACTCTATTACATGTGTACCTAACAAAACATATATTTCAATGGTTTTATTTCAACTATTGAATTCTCTGTCAATGTGAAAAAAAAAAAGTTTTGTTAGGGCTATTCAGTTTCTTAATGTTAAGCAGCACTAACTATTTGCATGTATCAGTACAATCAGCTTTGTGCTCCACAGACACAAATCCAGGGTGCTCTTAAAAATATCATGAATGTTGCTAACCTTTCATTAAAGATCTGTGCTAATTGGGGTTTGGACTTAGGTGTAGTCAGTGGTTCTGAGTTCATAGGCATAGCATCTATGAACTCAGAAATATTATCCACAGACCTATGCCTGAGCATTTCCTCTAGTTCTGCAGTTGGATGAAGTAAAAATAAACTCCAGATACCTGCCCTTCTGTTTAGACAGAGGACAGTATTTGCTTACTGCGGACACTACTGAAACTCAGACCAAAACAATATAAATATTTTCTACTGAATGCCTTAAAATTCTATGCCTAAAAATAACCATGATCTGTAAGAGTTTGTAATGACACCAGTACCAATGTGAGTCCTTTTGTGGATAGAAGCACTTCAACTTAATGTCTCTTTCCCCCTACACCCCTCTCTCTCTCTCTTTCTAGATGCAGCAATTGTTCCACGAAAACTATGAACACAACCGGAAAGGTTACATTCAAGATCTTCACAACAGCAAGATTCACACAGCCATAACGCTTCATCCAAACAAAAGACCAGCCTACCAATACAGGCTGCACAATTACATACTGAGTCTCAAAATTTCCGAACTGCGCCATCGGACTATCCAGCTCCATCGAGAAAGTGTCCTGATGAGCAAGCTCAGTAACACTGAAGTAAATAAGGAAGATCAGCAACTGGGAATGATGCCATCTTTCAATAATTTCCAGCCACGTGAAAGGGATGAAGTTATCGAGTGGGAGTTCCTGACAGGAAAATTTCTTTACTCAATGGCAGAGAACCAGCCACCCCGGCAGAGCCTGAGCAGCGTCCTGCGGGCTGCACTGGATGATACTGTGATGCAAGTCATGGAAATGATAAATGAGAACTCCAGATCTAGAGGAAGGCTCATTGATTTCAAGGAAATACAGTATGGCTACCGCAGGGTAGACCCTCTGCATGGAGTGGAGTACATCCTGGATTTACTGCTTTTGTACAAAAGGCACAAAGGAAGGAAAGTTACAGTTCCAGTGAGACGCCATGCTTACCTTCAGCAATTGTTTAGCAAACCTTTCTTCAAAGAAGCAGAGGAGCTGGATGTAAAAACCTTGCTGGAGGACACCAACACTGACACTCAGTCTTTCTCTTTCCTTTCAAATTCTTTAAAGATTTTTTCCTCATCGTTCCAAGGCACCAAAGACATTGGGGGACACAGTGACAAGAAAATACATATTCTTGTCCCGATCACGGGAAGATTTGATACTTTCTCAAGATTTATGGATAACTTTGAGAAGACTTGTCTGATTCCCAGGCAGAATGTAAAGTTGGCAATAATTCTCTTCAGTTCTGAGTCCGGCCAAGACTCTAGCAAACACATAGAGTTAATGAAAGAATACAGCATTAAGTATCCCAAGGCAGATATGACCCTGATTCCAATGTCAGGAAAGTTTTCTAGAGGTTTAGGTCTTGAGATGGCCTCGTCGCAGTTTGACAATGACACTTTGCTTCTGTTCTGTGATGTTGATCTGGTATTCACACCAGACTTCCTCCAACGATGCAGAGATAACACTATTCAGGGAGAACAGGTTTACTACCCTATCATCTTCAGCCAATATGATCCAAAAGTAATATATGGAGGCAACCCTCCAGCTGACAGTAATTTTGTTTTCACAAAAAGAACTGGATTTTGGAGGGAGTATGGATTTGGAATTACCTGTATTTACAAAAGCGATCTACTTACTGCTGGTGGTTTTGATACCTCAATTCAAGGCTGGGGACTTGAGGATGTAGACCTCTTTACAAAAGTGATAACGTCTGGCTTGAAGGCTTTCAGAAGTCAGGAAGTAGGAGTTGTCCATATTTTTCATCCTGTTCAGTGTGACCCCAATTTAGATCCGAAACAATATAAAATGTGCTTAGGGTCCAAAGCAAGTACATTTGCCTCTACCATGCAACTTGCTGGACTCTGGCTACAGAAACATTCGGGTGTCAGGTACAATTGGACTCTCTCCTGACAACTCAGCCTATTTGGCCTTTTTAGGGGAGTTTACCTCATTGCTATTATTTGATTTTGCTGTTGTAGTTTTAAACCCCCTCCTCGTAGTCTTCCAAAGACTGTTGACCTCAAACGGGATGACTCTGCTGTTCACTGATGTTTCTTATACCTACTGAACTGGTGAGGTGAATTCCTTCATATTTCCTTTGTTTGAAATTCAGTCTAGTCATGGAAATCATAGCGTCCCATGGAGCTTGTCCATCACAAGAGACTGTATCAGAAGAATGTTGTCTTTCAGCTTTTGGATTCAGTATCATCTTTGTTGCATTTCTCAGATTTGATGTGATACAAATATTTACTGGTGAAGGTACCACAAAAGTGCTTTATGCTTCTTCTGGGGATGGAACTCTCTAAGATAAACTTGAGTTTTATAATTTATATGAGGACTTATATGTATAAACGCTACTTTTCTTCATCTTTAGAATTTTTAAAGTAAATGAATAACTATAATTGTACCTTTATTTTTTAAAAAAAGAGTAAAGCTGAGGAGCTACTTGCAAATACAACTGGTACTGGCTACCAAGGTCCTTAAATGTCTTATTATTAAAACAAACTCCTCATTGTTATTCAGTCAAAGTGTAAATGAACTTTATTTTCACAACAAACAGGATTTAATCAAATGCCCATGTACGCTTTGAAGATTTTTGAGCCAACATCCTTCATTTGCAGGCAAGAAGAGACTATGACTCAACATGGTCATTTATGATAAAGTGCAAGCATACAGTGTTCTTATTTTGAAACACATAGTATTAGTTGCTGTTTCTATTTTTAGAATGAGTTTCTACTACATCATTTTCTTTTACATTCCTTTCATAAGGCTGCACTTCAGTGTTAAAAGTTAAAGCTCTATTTTTTTTTTTCACATTTTCCATAAATATTGGTACTCAGTAGCAACTTGTTGTTAAAACTAAAGTAACTGTAGAATAATTATTTAAGTTTCAAAATTTACTATTGCTGGTCAAAGTTCCTTGCCAATATATTTATATTAGTGGAGGTTATAAGACTGTGTTCAGATTTATCTCTCCAAACAGCCTGAAGTTGTCATATTGTGGATTCATGAAGTAAAGTATTTAGAGTAATACCAACAGGAGAAATAATAAAATTAATTTCTGTATTTTAGAAAAATGTTTATATAGGGATATATATGTGTGTGTGTGTGCGTGTGTGTATATCCCTATATATATAAATATATAGAGAGAGTAATTTCAAAGTATGTTCTGCTTTTCAGTTCAGGCAGTGATTTGTTACAATCATTATTTTTGCCACATGCTTGGAACATTTCATGGTATACTGTGGTAAAAGCTTAGAGACGTTCAGGAAACCATCAGAATTCAGCAAAACTTAAATTATTACAGTGGGTACATCTAATAACTTCAGTATCTTTGATTTCAAACTATATTTCAAACAGAGCTGGGCAAGAAAAGATTTAAAATTTTTCAGCTGTAACTGACTGCTTCTGACTACTTCCTTAAAAAGAAAAAAAAAAAGAAAAAGAAAAACTCCCAGACAACTAAGAGATTGAAATTCACTGTCACATCACTTTGTGTGAGGATATCCAGATAATTTTCTATGGCATGAAGAGGGTGTGTAGGTCAGTTAACATCTCTTATCTGTGGTTCTCTGTTCTGGATTTACCATGTAAGGAAAAAGGCAACCCTGACAGGGAATGAGTAAACTCAGAATTAAAGGGCTGGCCATGGTTTGCTGTGTGCTTTAAAAACGGCCATTCCCTTGTCTTGGAGAAGGTACTAATTGTGGCAGATGAGAACAGAGAGTGTAATTCGTGTTTGTACCAGCCCTCATCAAGCAGAGCTCCTGGCTTGTTATTCTCCTGGAGGCTCTTGCCTTCCTAGCCCAGTATTGTTAGCTCAAATATCTGACGAACAAAAAATTCAGTATCACTTATAAAATAATTCTTGGAAATTGCTTTTCACATTGAATGCAAAAGTCACACTTTGTTCATTTAAAAAAAAAAAAAAACAAGAACAAGGAATATATGATTTATTTGATCAATCTCAATTAACCAACACGACTCAGATTGTAAATATCAAAAACTGATTGTCTGTTGATAAATGTTTGTGATGATTTTGCAAACAAGAAAAAACCTAATGACTTACAAAGACATCTAAGGAAATTATTGTCTACTGGGATGTATTCCAGTGCTTATTTCAATTCCTTAACTTAGTGGCCAGAAAGTATTTGCTCAGCTCAAAGTAAAATAGTAGATTAGAACAAGCAATGAAACCAATCATTCAGTGGGGATAAAGATGTATACAGAGGGCTTGCAGGATCAGGTCCTACATGATATAAGCAAAATGCTAGTATTTACCAGTACAAATATTTATTTAGTGTCTTGACTGATTCATTTGTTTATATGATGAATTACTTTGTTAAAAACCTGATTATAAATGTTTATTATGAAATATTGCATTGTCTTTTGAAATAACTATCCTGAGATAACTTGAGAACTTGTGTTAGTTTGTCTAAGGAATAATATGCCTTCTAAGGAAATCATATTAAAAGGAAAAAAAAAGCACAAAAGTGTTAGAGTAATGTTATGTATGTATAGATTAAGACAGGAATATCTGTGTTAATCAATTGTTTGCTTTTGTCTAGTCTGAATCATAATCCTGACTGTAAAATGAAATTTCTATGTGTATAATGTCCCTTTGTAAATGCGTGACAAGTGAATTCACAATAGAACATAACAACCAATTTTTCTCCAAACCTCCTTCCCCTGGGAATAGTTTTCCTGGTTTCATTGCTGGGAAGTGGGTTGTGAACTGCTTGCACTTTGGCTTTTCAGATATTGCCATTCTTAAAAAAAAAAATTCAGCATTCACTACTCAGAAACCTCAGAAATCCCCAAACCTCACCACGTCATGACATTCTCCCATTCACAGCACTTTATTTAACATAGCATTTACATCTCCTGGATGAAGGAAAAACATCATATTGAGCTTTCTAAGACTTGATGAGTATACTCTGCATCAAGGTGCTGGTTGTCAAGCTGAAGGAAGGCAGACGGCCAGGGGGAGGTGTGAGGCTCAGCCACCGGAGTTGGCACCTTGTGCCTAAGCCATCCCTGTGCTGCCACCTGCGTGGCCTGGTGCCTCTCCTTGGAGCTGTGAACTGGCAGCTCAGGCCAGCGCAGGAGAAGGGCTGTGCTTCCTGCCACCACCTGCTCTTGAGAAGCAAAAGGGCCATTTTAATCAGGGCTAGGGAGCAATGAAAGGAGAGTGCCAAACTGAGGACTCATTGAGTGGGGTGTCTGGTTGTCTTGCGCAGATCATGTTTCTCACTGTCCCCAGGGGAAAAGAGAGCCTGGTCCCACACCTATTCCCTGTTTGCTCTCAAGGGGCATTGAAGGAAGGGGCAAAACCATCTGTCCTTCCGCTTTGTGGGGCTCATGGGCCTGCATCATGTGCTTGGGTTCTACCATATCATGGGACATGCTGGGGAAAAAGGTACCAAATGGTCTTCCCAAAAAAGCAGTACAGAGAGAGGCACTGTCTGTACTCACCAGGCATGCACAAAACTGCCTTCTGGAGCCTTTGCTCTATGGTGTGCTTGACAATGTTCCAAGACTCTTGCAAAAAATTACATTGCTGGTAAAACGACTCACAGGAGTGTACTGCACATCCTCAGTAACTGGAGAGTTGCAAGCAGCACGAGTTAAAACACACTTTATTTAAACAGAGGCAAATAAGCAATTTAAACTTCTTTTGATGTCCTAACTAATCACTACAATTACTTCTTAAGATGTACTTGGCTACATCAAACATTTTGCTCCAAAAAATGATGCCAGCTTTAAGATACAAAAGAAACCCACATGTGTAGTCTATATCTTACTTTCCTGCAACTTGACATCAGTTAAAATTTATGGAAAGAAATGGGAAATAAAAATTGGTGAGCCACTGACTGGGAAAAATGTTTATGTTTCTGCTGTATTTTTAAAAGAGAATCAAATCAGGAGAAAAAAGAAATTCCTGTGGTAGACAGACACAAAACTCAGCCATGATGTTACAGTAGCCGTGATAATTTTGGTCCTAAACTGCAGCAAAATTAGATGTTTCACTAAGTCTAACTATTTGCCATAACTGAATATCACTGAAGGTTATAGTCTGTTGTACATCTGTAAGTAACATCTATAGTCCATTTTTAATTCATTAATTCTTAGAATATTTTTAATTTTAATTAATTAATTAATTTTAATTAATTTTAATTTTCTTTTGTCAGCATTTATTTACTTGATTAATAAGATGACTTGTCATGACTCACTCAATTGCCTATTTTTCTTTTTCTTGAGTCGTCCCACTTGCAGTATGTATTACTACAGAATTGAAACTTTTTGAGCTGGCATGATATTTCTGTTACAGTTTTATGATTTCACTGCCATACAAAACTGCTGAACTAGAATATTTTAGTGAATGAGTTTCCAGTCCTATCTCAAATTGTTTCGATTTGCCTGTCACTGTAAGTTAAAAGTGTTCTGAATATTTTTACTTCGTGTCTTTCTCTGGTGTCCTTCATACCACAATTGCACCAAAGCAAGGAAGTGCAGAAACTTTGTAATGCTTAAATCTGGGAAAATTAACAGAACTGGGATTCGCTTGATCTCTGTTTTTTTGCCTTCAAGTCTTTTATCTCGAATTTCAGAACCTTACTTACCAGTTCTGTGATTTTAATAAAAGAAATAATGGTTATTAAGATGTAAGGCAGCACATATATTAGCTACACCCTACAAACTGTTATTATACATCCTTATTTTCTAGTCACCTTATTATTCAACAGATGTTTGCTATTTATAGGGACTTTAAAGATAAATTGAAAGCATCCTTGCTGATTCAGTATTTATTTAGTGGAGAGCTTAACCATGTGGGCAGAGGACCAGAGACGCACTCTATACTGTAGGCTGCTGAGTTTTGTTTCTTTTGTAGGGCTAGAGGAAGATCTCAGCTCTGCATAACATGCCTGCAGTGTGGTAGTGTTCTTCACAAATCAGCCATGTCTAGCAATGATTTTAAGTGACTGCAAAGTCATGGGCACAGCATCCAGCTTCATACAGCAGGCAAGATTTACTGGACTTACCTAAACAAGTGAGTGACTGATCTTCAGATTCAGAGGCTGGTGACATAATCAGGTGGTAGACAAGTGGATTAAATACATCTGCTGCTGCAACATCTGGGCACAGCCACTGTAAGCACCCCTTTAAAAAGGATGCCCCAAGAATGCAATGGGGTCACCTAAAAGAGATGTATTCTAATTAAGATTGGTGCCAAATGTTTTTACTTAGAGCAGACAAATTGCCTTTAGGGGATTTCATTAGAAAATAAAAAAAGGAAAGAATAAAATGAATAACTTAAAAAAATGCTTGTGCTTGAGATTATTAATATTACTACTGGCTGTTTGGGAAGCCTTCGTGACTTGTTCTCACTTTTGGTTAGGATAAGATGGAGCAATAAACTATGCTTATTATTCACATCTGTCCATACACTGTTGGCTAAAGAAAAGATAAGCTAACTAAATGCTTTGAAGATGGTGATCGAACTGTGAGTGACCAGAGAGAGAACTGCTGAGTGTAGTTCAACCTCGAAACCAAAACTCAGACCTGCTACCAGGTAAGGACAATTTCAGCATAAGAAGTGGAAGCCTGAATTTGTGCAAGACATCATGGTATCTGGGGATGCACCTTAGTGCTTAGTGTGTGATTGCTAGGAGCAGGCACAGTGCAGTCTGAATATAGTGCTACCAGAACCTGAAGCAAAAAGTGAGGAATGCAGTAAAAAACGTTGCACCAGGATAGATAGTACAGATGTAGATCCAGAGAGGTGTGTGTCTCTTTTTATTTTAAGAGAGTGGAAGATAAAGCTCCTTTTAAAGAAGAACTCTGCTTTGCATTCTTCCTGAAAGCTTTTCCCCTCGCTTAGCATTCCATTTGTACATGCAGAGATAAATGCTGGGGCTGTCTGGAGCAGTAACAAAACTATAGACCTTCCACATCTGATTTGTTCTGACCAGCAAGCCCACGTTTTTTGAAGTGATAGCTGAGCTGGCAATTTCTAGTCCCTTGTTTTCTCTTTCTAGACATGACACACTTAATGGTTATTTAACTGAGATCTTTGATAGCTTGTGTCACAGATGCTTTAGTGCTTTGTGTCTAAGATGCTTTAGTTGTCACTTGCAGCTTCAAATATTGCACTGTTACATGGCACAACACTGCTTTAAATGATGAAGTTCCTTTAAATAAAGGCTTCTGGACAGTAGTTTTCAGCTGGTGTAACCTTGCAACAACAGCTGTGTGGCTGAAACAAAATACATTTGCCTATGGTAATTTATTTGTTGCATTCATACAATGATTTTTCTTGGTACGAAATTCAGAATGAATATGAGTTACAATTCAATATATTTTGTTGACAAAGTTGAGCAAATCTGTTTAACTGGGACCATGCAATGAGCCATTCCTCCAGCATGTGCTGTTACTGGAGGACATCCAGAGCCTACATGTGTTTTAAACCAAAAAGGTTATAGACAGATGTCTCTGGTAAAACTGAGGGGAAAGACTGTTTTGCACTTCAGAACTGCTGGTAACAGATTTGTCTTGCTTGTAAAAATGTGTCAGTCATAACTTCTGTCACAGTCAACCCATATTTAAGGGACAGACACAAGGGCAGATCCCTCCATCTTGCTCTGATATGTGAAAGAGACCAGAGATAGCAAGATTTAACCTGGAACACCCTTAGAAGAGAGCCCACTCTGAAAGAAATGTGGATGTGGGCAAAGAAGGGAGGATGCAAGAAACCAAAGAAAAGATTCCTTTCTTCTTTTTCTTTCAGGCTTGAAATGGTGCTGTGCTCATCAGGGAGCTACCAGGTCTTCCTGGATTGAGCTTGGCACCAGGGAAAAGAAGCACTAAAAATAAAGCATAAATGCTGTGTATATGAGAGGACCAGATACTGGTGGGTGTTGGGAAAGAAAGTGTGTGGGAAAACATATAAGGAGTCAAGAAAATGGATTTTTTTTTTGCATGTGAAGTAGAAATATAGTGTGTGTATGTGTGTGTGTGTAAGAGATTTTACTAGCCTTGATATGTAAGGGCAAGAACAAGTAATTAAAGGGCATAGATTTGAAAGGAAGAAAATACAACTCAGAAAACAGAGTACCTGTCTAAACAAAATATTTAATTACAGTAGATATTAAAGTAGATGTGCAAAAATAGCACAAGAAATAGAAGGAAAGAAACTGCAGGAAGAAAGGAAGAATTGGAAAATATTTAATAAAAAGCGACTGAAGGACTAGCATAGATGTTACTTATGCCCTGGGTGCAGAACGCTTCATAGTGCTATTCAAGAAACAAAGGAAACATGTTCTGAAAAGCATTTCTGTAGCACTGCATCCCACTGCTTTACCTGGGTGTGGCTGAGGGACCAAAAGCCAAGCTAATACTAAAATACTCTTCTTTTTGTTTGCTTTTTATCAGAGCTCGAAGTACCTACATTTGTTTTCGTGTTTGTTTGCCCCCACCCTGTCTAGTAAATATCTAGGCAGATACTGTATTACTGGAACTTTGTGTTTGTTCCTGAACTGAGTAAAAAATATGGGAGACCTCTTTAACGCTAAAACTTGAAGTATAGTGGTAAACAAAATGGCAGTACCAATGCTATCACACATCTGAATTTATCTTTTTGTTAAAATATCCTCCATTACAAAAAGGTAGCAGTCAGCAGGAACTTCTGCAGTCTTGTCCCATCTTTCTTTCCCTTACATTTTTATTTTCTAGTTTCTGTTGTACTTAGGTACTGATGACAAATTTAGAGAACTAAGGAAATCCATCTCCTTTTAGTATCATCATACCAATTAATTTAATTTTTCACACAAACTTTGTTACGAGCTTATGGATTTAAACCCAAATCATATACCCCAGATAAAATTATCTTTCGGGGTCTTTCTAGTTTATTCATACAAATATGAAGTGAGACACTGTAATGATGTCACTGATGCATAAAATTGCTGAAATACAGCATTTTGTTGCATTAATTCTCACATCCGCTGCAAGCCATTTGCCTGTCACTCTCTTTAAATCCTAAAGTTTAATACCACTCCCCTCAGTCCCTTCCTATGACATCATGAGTTTATTGCTAGGAACAGAAACACAAAACCTTTCCAGCTTTAAAGTGCATCTCCAAAATTAGGTCTCAAATACACAAGACTCATTGATTCAGCAGATGTTAAAGGGCTCAGTGACACAAGAACACAAAAGTCTTGGAAACAGAGAGAAAACACTGAAGAAGCGGAAGGGTGCTTAGCTCCATAGACATTCCATTTAATGGAATCATGCACAATCAAAGAATGGCTGAGATGGGGAGGGACCTCTGAAGCACAGAATCATGGAACAGTCTAGCTTGAAAGTGAGCTTTAAAGGTCATCTAGTCCAACCCCCTGCATTCACCAGGGACATCATCAACTAGATCAGAACTCTGTCCAACGTGACCTTGAATTTCTTAGGGATGGGGCATCTCCCACCTCCCCAGGCAACCTGTTTCAGTAATTTACCAATCTCCTTGGAACAAAACCTTCTTCCTTTTATCTAACGCAAGTCAACTCTGTTATCATTTAAAACCATTATCCTTCATCCTATCACAACAGAACCAGCAAAAAGGTTTGTCCCCATCTTCCTTATAGGCCCCCTTGAGGTACTGAAATGCTTCTGTAAGGTCTCCATGGGGCCTTCTCCTGCAGGATGAACACTCCCAACTCTCTCAGGCTATCTGCACAGAGGAGATGCTCCAGCCGTCTGAACCTTCTCCAACTCCCACTTCTTGTGCTGGAACCCCAGAGCTGGATGCAGTGTTACAGGTGGGGTCTCACCAGAGCAGAGCAGAGGGGCAGAATCCCCTCCCTGGCCCTGCTGCCCACGATGCTTTGGATGCAGCCCAGGACACGTTTGGCTTTCTGGGCTGGGAGTGCCCATGGCTGGGTCATGTCCAGCCTCTCACCCACCAGCACCCCCAAGTCCTTCTCCCCAGAGTTGCTCCCCATCTCTTCATCCCCAGCCTGTGCTGATACTAGGGGTGGCCCTGACCCAGGAGCAGCATTTTGCACTTGGGCTTGTTAAACCTCATGAGAGTCCCATAAGTCCAGTTATTGAGCTTGCCCAGGTCCCTCCGGATAACATCCCATCCTTCATGTGTGTCAACTGCAACCCCTCAGCTTGGTGTCATCTACAGACGTGCTGAGAGTGCTATTTAATATCTTCACTAATGACACAGATAAGATCCCTTCATCTGTGTCATTAGTGAAGATATTAAATAGCATTGGTCCTAGTATGGACCTCTGAGGCACACCACTTGTCACTGATCTCCATCAAGACACTGAGCCATTGACCACTACCCTCTGGATGCCACCATCCAACCCACTTCTCATCCACCAAACAGTCCAGTCATCCAATCCAATGTAGAACAAAGGATGTTGTGGTGGACCATGTAAAAGGCTTTACAGAAGTCCAGGTGGATAATATCCATAGCTCTTCCCTTGTCCAGTGATAGAGTCACGGCACTGTAGAAGGCCAGTGGGTTGGTCAGGCAGAAAGTGAAGCCATGCTGGCTCTCTTGAATTATCTCCTTCCCCAAACCCTGCTCAAAGATGGGTAGAATCCACTGCTTTCTCATACTTGGTAATCTGAATTTCTTTTCACATGTAATTTGTATAGCTGAAAACTCAACTGGATTGTAAACATCTATGAAGTGAATACAGGTGCAAAAAAAGCTTCTGTCCAAGATCTGCCTTGTCCTGCAGCAGTCACTAGGATACTCGATGACACAAATATGCCACAGGGGCAAGACCCAGCAATAAGCAGGCAGCAGAGACATGGAGCATCTCAGAGAAGCTTTTTTATTGATATTTCTAGGCTAAACTGCTGTGCTGCTGCTGTTAAGAAGCTAGTTACCTGCTGAGGGCTGGACTGAGACAGTAAGTTGACCACCAGTGTGCCCAGAGGTATCTGTTAAGCGCTGTGATAAACTAAGCTATTGCATATTTGGGATTTGAAAATCTGGGATTGTGATCAAACTACTATTGAATAATGAATTTATTTTCCCCTTTCATGTGCATTTTTAATAACATCAGGTAATTATAGACAAAACTTTGGCTGAACTTCAGTTCCTGCAAACCTAGTCTGAAGCACCAAAGAGCAATAATAATTTCCTGATGACAAAAGGAAATATACTAAGGCAAGTGTCACTGACACTGATAGAAAATGTTCTATATGTATTGCTATCTATTAGGATTATAGAAATAAGAAAATCTTTGTCAGTCATTGAGAGGTTTTTTAGGCAGTGACATTTCCTCCTGTGAAAGGGAACAAATGGGTCCTTCAGTTACTGCTCTATATAATCTTTCTTTTTTGTCTAGTATGAGTCATTTAAACTGGCTGAATGGGATGGTCAATAGTAGTGGCAACAAACATATGCCAAATTTATGTCATTATAAGTCTGTCAAACCAGCTAGTAAAGGTAAAACCTGGAAAGCAGCAAGTGACCAATTAAACTGTTGCTGGTGGCAACAGTTAGGACGACCTGTTAGGACGAGATAGAAATGACAGATTTATGAAGCTATTAAGGAATACCTATAAGACTGAAGCAGCTGTTAGAACTCAATTTAAAGTTTTCTAAGATTTCCTTTAACTAAAAAGTAAGTGTTCTTTTAATGGCAAGCTTCACATTCCAGATTAGTGTAGCACTTTCAGAGTTCACACAGTAGTATCAGAAATACAGTGGCATATTCACACCATCTTTCTGTGTTCACTTACCAAATTTTGACATGAGTCAGACCACATAAGGGCATAACCTAACTTCTAAACAGTCTTTGAGAGCACTTCAGCACTAAAGGAGGAGCACAGTGCTCTAATATGATTCCTGCCCAAAGTTCAGCATCAGTGTGGCATAAAGCTTCTGCTACTTGACATAGAAGCCTAAGCAATATCACAGTAGTAGTAGTGAACTTATGATTATTTAGTATTTTCCATCTTGTCCTCCAAAAAAATTTGATGTGAACCAGAGTTTCCTGTTCTTTCTCACACACCTTAAATAGATGAGATTTGTTGAGCATAAAGAGATAGAAAATTGTGGAACCACTTGCCTTCTCTAAAAATTTCAATCACTTTCTGAGAAACTGAAAAGCAGTCCTTCAAAGCAGGATATGTTTATGTTATTGTGATACACAAGCTCACTTTTATATTTAAGAAGGTCTCTATCAAAGTAAGTGATTCAGGAAGTGCTAATTGCTGTAAGATAGGATTCATAAATCAGACTGGTAAGATGGAATGCAGTAGGCCATACTCTATATAAACCATACTCTTGTGATACAATTAAAAAAAGAAACAAAAAAAAACTTTCAGAAAGGATTTTTGAAATCTGTACCACTGTCATTCAGCCATATGAGTGAATCACAGTTGCCTCTTTATCTGCCCTCATTTTGGGAGTAAGACAGAAGGAATTTATACTATTTCATGGGCCATTTATAGATGAAACCATCTTTAGAAGGCTTTAATGGAGGATTTTTAAGATTTTCTGCAGGGAGTGTTTTTATTAAAATGGAATTTTGCAGGAAAGTGGAATAGAGTAAGGCGTGAATGTCATTTGGATGACATTATTTGGATGATTGAAGCTACACTAGAGATCAGTTGAAATGTCTAAATTTTCTCAAAAACTTTGCAGTGTCTTTGCTGTTGTGGCATGGGTAAGATCAAATTTTGGAAAAGCGGTGTAAAAATCATCATCTAGGTGAAAGCAGATTGTGAATGCAAAGGATTTGGCTTCCTGGACATAATTATTCTGAAAGCTTATAAAAATTTAAAGCCAATTTTCTTACATGCTTTTTTGAACTGTTTATGAAACGTCAGCACTGATAAGAGAGTGGTAGTTGCTGAGATTATAAAAGGCTGCTCCCAGCTTCAGGGGAAGTGGGAACAGGTTGCTTGAACTGAACGGGTTTGATGGCAGCAGGATTTCTGTAGCTGTTGTAAGAGAAGGACTGTAAACTAGCCACTTAGGTAAGCTTTGTTACTGGGATGTAGTGGTTTGACCCTGGCTAAGTGCCTGGCACCCATGGCACCCACTCACTCGTTCCCTCCCATGCCACAGCTGGGCAGAGGAGGGAAGGAGAGGGGGAAAAAAAAAAAAAAAAAAACAAGGGTCCATGAGC